>JAQFZE010003492.1:0-12510 GCA_034695245.1 Dicyrtomina saundersi | reverse complement strand
TAAGCCCGACTTTGCAATAAATAAACTTAGAAACAATGTTTACTTCTCTCTTAAAATTTTGAGGTCCTTGTCCGATTTATTTCCACCAGTTTCAGTTGACAAACTCCGCATTTGCACCTGAGAAACTTTTTCAAAGTCCTCCAACTTCCGCCGAAGCTCATCATTCTGGTGATAATTGTAATTAAACGATTTGCACATACAGTATTACGATGTCCAATGTTTGTTATCATACTTGTTTTAAGCGTTACTAACGTAAGTGAATTGTGAACTAACCTCTTTTTGCATAAACATAATTTGCTCTTTGTACGTATCCAATTCTTGAGCTTTGATTTCTATCTCATTGCTTTGTTCCTTCAGTAAATTTTTCAACCTTATGGAATCTCTATCCCCTGGAATGCTGCTGAATTTCTTTTCTCTTTGTTCATACTCTCTCATTTTTTCCTGTGAGGTAAAAATTTCAATTACTGAAAGCGAAACCCACCAACATATAGGCAAAGAATAATAATATTAATAATTATACTTTCATTTCATAGTAAGTAATGCTCATATCACTATAATATTATAATGTTTGCAGAAAGTAAATGCATAGGTTATCACTTGTATGGCAAGCTTTTCTTTAATCCATGTGTCTTGACGGTTATTAAACGTTTCTCTCAAGGCCTTAAGTTCCGCATCAATTGTGTCATATTCTTTTTTCAATTTTCGTAGTGTGCTGCAAAGAAATTGTAGAATAAAGTAACAAAGGTGCAAAATAGTACTGCAGGATAACTGTCTGGTACGTGTTTAAAAATTGATTTGATACCTTATAGAAAACTCATATCAAATTTACTTACACTTCATTTTGTTCTTGAATACCCGACAATTGTGAATTTTTAATGACGAAATCGTCCTGTACGGATTCATAGTGATCTTTCATGGCCATCATTTCATTTTTGAACTTTTCCATTTGTAACACAAGATTTTTATTCATTTCAGCCAATTGTACAATCTTTGCTTGGTGAGATTCTACGTCGTTCTTCGTTCTATTTAGCTCATCCTCTAAACCCTTCGCCTGTGTGCTAGAGTCACTCTTTATCGTTGTCAGTTCACTTTGAGCCTTCTTTAATTCCATTCTAAGTTCGTTTTCTTGTCGTTTCGTTGCAGGGTCTTCTACATCAGCGGATCTGTTGGATGCATTTTATTGTTATATGTATTTATACTTGAATAACAAGAATAAAACGGATCACTAACAAGTAACAACACTCACTTTGCTCGACCACCCATTTTTCCTTTTGTCTTGGAAGCTACGGCAAGCAACTCCGTTTGCAATCGTTCAATCTCTCGTTCTTTTTCGATAAGCTTTCGTCTAAGGAGACTAACTTCGTCAACACTCTTCAAAGTCAATAATAAATAGTTAATACATAATACCGTAAGCACAAGAAAAGTAAAATAGGTAGAAATAGTTTACCTTGGATTTAGTAACAGATGTTCCCTTTTCAAACGTTTGCAATTTATCTTCAGCTGCCTGCAGCTCTTTCTTCAACTTGCTATAGGAATTCTCCAGCTCTTCAACTTTTCTACGAAGAATTTTAGATTCCTGTTCCAAAACAATATTAACTGTAGTACACCGATTTCCATTATATTCTTATATCTATACTAACTGCAAATAAATGCATTTGAGAATATTTTAATTAGTTTTACGCGATATTTTAATAAAATAAACAATATATCTCCTAGATTTTAGCCAGAATGCATAAAATCGCTTATTAATGCCCACAACCTTTCCTGCGTTACCTGCTCGTTAATATCAAGTTGTAAACGTAACTCAACTGCATCCAATTTCTCTCCATTTTGGTTATCCTGCTGACCTTTACCAGAACTTGATAAATCTGGACGAGATTTGTTAGCTATTTTCTTAATTTGGATAGACAGAGACTCATTTTCATCTTCGATACGGTTAATCTGAAATGAATAATCAAAAAGTGCACTATTGAGCTAGATTATAATTCAATCATAGTGGATTGTAGGTATGCAGAAACTACCTTCTGTTGAAGACTTGTAACTTCTTCTTCGGCAAATTTTAATTGTTCTCGAAGGTCAGATTCCCGCTCTAAAGTTGACTGAAGGTCACGTAATAGCTGACTAGAATCAATGTCGGATGACATGGGCGGCTCACATGCCTGTATGAATACGTAACAATTCATGAGTTCTTATAAAAATATTACAATTACTTCGTTTATTATTCTTGTTTTGTGATGTACAAAATTTTGGGTCATAAAATTCAAGACTTGATGAAACATTACTTCGCCTGATGGAGCCTTGGTGAGCACAGGACTTTTTTTCTTGATGAGCCCAGGGCTCAAACTACCTGGTGCAAGTCTATTGCCCTTTGAGCTTTCCCGTAAAATTTTATCATATTCTACTTGTAGCTTTCCAAGCTCTTCTTCTAGCTGAGTTATTTTGGTGGCATTTTTAGAAGTATCTACACGACTTTCCAATTCATTTTTCTCCGCTTCTAACTGATCTGCACGTTTTTCTGTTTTACGAAGCTTGAACTGAAGAACGCGACAATTCTTAGAGGCTTCATCTAACTCTTTCTTGAGAGTTGAAAATTCTGCGGATTGCTCCTCCCGAAAACCATCTTGCAACTCTTCAAATTCTTCTTGCATATCCTTCATCTGATGAACTGCTTCTCGCTTCTCTTCATGAAGTTGGTCGATCTGAGCTTCAGCAGTGGACAATTTTGACCGTAATTCCGATATAGACCTCTGAAATACAAAATAAGTATTCAAAATTAGAGACATCAGCGCTTTCAATCTTTCAATTCATATAATATTGATCAATTATGGCAGAGATACATTACGAGACTTATTACATACCTGTGTAATTTCTGCACTAGGACGGGCAGCCAGTTCTCCCTCCAGTTCTCGCACTTTAGCTTCAAGGTGTTTTTGCTCATCCTTTAAATCTTCGTTGGCACTCACGACTTGATTTACCCTTTGCTGCAGTTTTAGGTATTCAGTTGACTACATCAAAATTATAAGAATACAACATTAACTAACTTGGTCTTTGATTAGAAAATGATACGGATTCTAACCACGAAACCTAAAAGTACAAAGGAAATCTATGACACGCGCAAGCACTATTATTTCAAGTTGCACACTTCTTACCAAGCAAATTTAAATTTAATGGCGGGATTCGATTAATACAATTCATTTTCTTCACAACACAAGTCAGCATATAATTAAACAACCTTATATTATATAACATAATTAATCATTATCATATCACTAATTCCTTTTGGCTTGCATGACATACTTATGCATGTTAGGACTTGCGATTACATATTTTAATATTTACAGTCAGCGCAGTTCTTAAAAAACAAGTTGGTACATTTTTTTATTGAGTATTGTTCCGTCGGAATTTTAAATATGTATTTACGGGTGAAGAGGTTTAAAATTAATAAGACGATTCATTCCAGAATCCATAACCTCTGGACCTCTTGAAGTGTGTCGAAAAGAACCAATAAACTAAAAACAATTAAACAATCACGTTAAGAAAAAAGATAATTTACTTGAGCTTTAGGAGCTTCCAGCTGAGCAACTCTTCTTGTTAGGAACTCAGCCTTTTCCTTTTCTAATTTATCACATTTGTCACTTAGTCTGTCAGTTTCTTTCTTGAGCTCCTCAAACTCCCATAAGCTAATTTCAGATGCTGAATTATTAAACTCGTTGGCATCTACTAAAGTGGTCTCTGTTGTATCCGTTGTTGTCGTCATACTCATTGTCTCGTCATCATCATCAGTTTTTTTCTTTTTACGCGTGCTCTTAACCTGTTTCAAATCAACAATAACAAAATAATCATAACTTAAACTGAGGATATAGGAGGAAAATAATTTTTTTAGTTTTGTTTATCCGCAAACCTACTCCCTATTGCTGTCATTTTTAATGAATCCAGCATGTGCATATTATTCTTTTACGTCGTAAAGGCGAAGCATCATAATCAAATTCTGCGTAAAAAATATATCAAGTTTATCATCGCCGCTAACAGAGATGAATTTTACTTTAGACCATCCAAGCCAGCACAATTTTGGGAGAGTACGGATGCAAATATTTTGGCAGGCTAGTTATCACACATTGATTTGTAAACTCAAAATTCAAAGTATTACGTGAATGAGGAATATTTTGTCTTAAAACTAATGAGTTAATGGGTTACAACACGCAGTATTTATTATTGCCTTCCAGGTCAGGACGGAGAATCTAAAGGTACTTGGCTTGGAATTAATAGGAGAACAGGACGATTAGCCGCCATAACTAATATCATGGGAGGTACTTTGAATGATCCAAACAATCCAAAAATTTCAAGGGGTGCGTTAATCAAAGACTATTTATCTTCAAGTTCAGCATTGGACGGTCCACGTTACTGCATGAAATTACACAAAGATTCTACCATCTCGGAAAAGTTCAACAAGTTTAATCTATTGACTGTGGACTTTGATTTTTCTTCTTCACATGTTAAGAATAAAACAATGCCCGTTTTGAAACAGTAAGTTTGTTTCCGCTTACGGTTTCTGTTTCAATTTAATTTTACCAAGATGCAGATCTATAGTTTGCATAGCATACTTTTGTACTGAAATTCCTTTAAAAAATATCTACGTATGAATTGACGTTATCCATATACCTATGTGCATTTTATACAATAACCAACTTAATTCGACTATCGGCATTACAGCTTCTTCATGTTGCATGACGGTACCATTTACTTTACATATTTAAATTTAGGTTTATTGGTGGCCCTTGGATCAAAAAAGCGGTTTATAATAATAATAATTAAAAGTATACCTGATAGTTAAAATTTAATGGCTACATATTTGGTTGGGTTGATTACTAAACTACATACTTGTTGCATTCCGTCGTTGAATCACAATTTGTATGAAACGATGCGTAGCATTGTATTTTCTGATTCCGCTATGCATGAAATGACATTTTTGACCTTCAAAGGCAGGTCGTATTATTTTAATTATAAGAATTCGGCCACCAATTTTAACTAGACTAAAAATAAAAAGTAAATCAAAGTTACTAAGTTACTGATATAACACCGCAAAAACTCAATAGTTGTATATAGGAGTTAGGACGCTTTGGACTGACTAGTGAGACAGACATTGGAACATCAACAGATGTTTTTCTGCTTGCTTTGACTTGGCCATATGTATTACGATTGTATGTTTTACATCTAAAAGTAGGTACTGAGAACCAAATTCACAATGTAATTAAATACAATGCCCAAGATACTGCAGGGTAAAAAAAATACTGGCGTTATTTTTCTTTAATTAGAAAACGTGTCTGTGTGTTAAGCTTAAAATTTTGTATTCTATTTTTGATTTTAATAGTGGAGAAACCAACAGTACCGGCGATGATGTTTCAAAAACTGGCAGTTTCCCTTCCGTCACTTATTTTTCAAACGCTAACACTACGAATGAATTTCCTATTTGCCTGAATTCCAAATTGGAAATTGACCAGACACACCAATATTTTGGGGGTATAAGCAATAGCATATGGGAAAACCCATTTCAGAAGGTGGTCAATGGTTGTCAGGAATTTGAAAATATCGTAACGACCCATAACACGTCAAATACTGGAGTTGAAAATGTTCATACTTTTCGAAATAACTTATTTCACTTTCTTCGGAGTCGTAAAGCGTAAGATAACTATAAACAAAACAGGATACTCAAAGAAAAGTATAAAATATTTAAACTGATGACGCCGAAAATAAATTTATTGACGCTTAATGTGGTATTTATATATTATATAGTCATTTTCCCGATGAACAGATTGAAAGACAAGCGAATGCTTTAAATAAACCTTTAACTCGCTACTTAAGTTCAATTTTTGTCAGCATCCCACTAGTTCAGTATGGGACAAGGTAATGCAGTTGGCGTTGAAATTAAATACCTTATTAATTATATTTAATATATTAATATTAAGCAAAAATAAAAAATTTTGAATTTTAGGACGCATTCGATAATTTTTGTTGATTCCGAAAATCAAGTTAACTTTCACGAATGGACTATGACGGAACCAATCAACACTGCAGCTAAACATTCTACTTGGATGGAATCCAATTTCAGATTTCAGCTTTTCTCATCATAATAAATATTTATAAAAGTAGAAAAGCTACAGCTATCAAAATACGTCGCATCACTTTAAAGTTTAAAGGCGATGAAAATACAAGAATTAATACGCCAACCGAAACCCCTGGATGTCAGGAGTCATAGTTTTACTTTTGTTCGAAATTTAAAATTGTCTTACTTGAATGATGAAAGCAACGTCTGCCGACTGTGCGTCTGAATTCTCACCAGACCCGTCAGATTCATCAGGAGAAGACTGTGGAACTTCTTGTACACCTTGAATCAAAAGCCGCTTCTTTTTTACTTTTTTTGGTTTGTTGATCGCACTATCATTATTATCTGGAGGTGTTTGTCCAGTAGCATCATCAGACCCTGAGGAATCTGTAACCCGTACGGATGGCACTCTCAAACTCACTCGTGCTACCGGTAGTTCTCGTACATCCTCAATGGAAGGTGTTTTGCTTCTTCTTGGTGGGGTAGGCGAAACACTATTCTCACGTGAGGATTTATTACTAGAACTGTCACTCAGTGTAAAGCTATTTGATCTACCAAATCCAAGTCGTACAGTGACGGTTTCATCCGGAACGATAGTACTGTTTTGTTGTGATAAAGATGTTGTGAATTTGCGCCTTCCGGGTGGTGTCGGCAACTCACTTCCGGCAGGGGGTAACACTGTTGTACTGTTTCTACCAGAATAATTGGACTCAATAAGAGTGGCAGGGCTGCTGGGCTTTGGTGACGTCTGTCCTATCGTCTTGTTATACGTTGGTGTTGATGCTGTTTTATTTTTATTATCTGTATTATTGAGTTCTAGTACTTGTGAGAGATCAGTTGTTCTCCTTCGAATGGGTGTTTTAGAATCTAAGTTTTATCAAACCACCACAAAAACCAAAACGTTAAACTACACTACACTACTATAGCCACGTCAATAATGCCTTTGGGATTTTCACTTGAAAAGAAAATCTAGTTCTAGCGTAAATTTCACACTTCTATTTTCTATTAATTCAATTGTATTGTACTGTACTTCACAAATTAAATCCGCTGCAAAATTCAAGTTGCATAAATAATGATAAACTATATACTATAACTGCAAAAACCAAACGTCAATAAATTACTAGAATCAAATCATATAAAATTAACTAATCTTCTACTGAAACAGTTGATAAAATAACTATAACTAAGATGAGACGAGCAAAATAATGTTGAAGTAAGATGGATGTATCTAATAAAGGGGGTGTGACAAAATCTGACCAGGTGTTCCCAGGAGGTTATCAGTTGTGGCTGCTGTCTTCCGCTCTGGTGTCTCCCGTATTCTATTCAGTCTTTAAAAGTTAAGTAATTAAAAAGAATTATTAATATTAATTTTGAAATTTAATTCATGTAATGAAGTAACAACAAGGGACACTAAAAATAAAGCACACAATTAATCCTGTCATAAATAATGATAACGTACCTCATTTGAGCTTCAGTCGAGATCGATGAGTACGGTGTGCTATAATCTTTATTTGTGGAAATATCGTTGACCCCACCTGCAGAGTTTGTAGAACTATTAGAAGATGAAAAACTTGAAGACCGTATCTCAGTGGACAAAGGATTTCGCCGTCGAAAGTCAGATTCATTTTTCTTAGTTGTAGATGCATCCTCGTTTTTGTCAATCTTGGGTGCATGCTCCTTGTACTCCCTAAGAAATCGATAATATTTTCTTTGAAATTTAGACAACATTTTTAAAACCGAAATAAAGGCACCAACCAAACACACTAATACACGATATATGTTATACTGCCTCTACGTCCTTTCTGTTGACTGCCGGTATGAAAATTATTGAAGAACGAAAATCCAGCAAAGTCAAATTACAGATATATTGAGACTGAAGCTTATGTTTTCTTAAAATAAAATGATTGAGGATGACCTGAAGCAGCGTTTACATCTTGTTGGCCAACGTGTTTGTGGGTGGAACCCCAGAGGACATAATGGATCCTTCGGCATGTTTTCTTATCCCCGGTGTGTAACTTTTCTTGACTTGACTTTTACAATTATTCTATTAGTTCAACTTTATATTTGTACTCGATGATGGTGACGCTTGTATGCAATGTGATGTTGGCCGGTTGGTTCACAAATTTCACCGTATAATAGTAACACACAGGATTTCACAGAACAGATGTATTGTATATTCTCTTGAAATTTTTATGGAGGCACCCAACTTAGAGAAAATTGTATAATACCTAACCTTAGCTTACTACCGTAGGGTAGGTATTGGTTTCCTTTTGGTATTCATTAAAGTATGCAAAGGCTAAAAGTCAGCAGGATGTGTGTGTAAATGTAAATGTGTGTAAGTTTAGGGAGAGAGAGAGAGGACGTAATTTTTCTTGTACACAGACAGATTCTACACTATGTAATAGTAGTAGTATAATAGTTTTTGGTAGTAAAAATGAAACGCTTGCCTAATGCCTACGTTAGGACGAAGGATGAACTTAAATAAGCCGGAACGCTCGAAACAGAAACCAAGAGGAGATGAAAACATTTCAAAACTATACTCCTACACTCCATAATAAACAATGAACAGGCTGCTAGCACACACACAAATATAGACAATGTTTAGATTAGTAGCCAACGAATCTAAAGAGAAAATCTATTAAACAATTTATGACCGACACTGATCAAACTGGGAGATAAGATCCAGAATCCACAGACAATGTGAAGTACGTAGCAAAGCACAGCAAAAGAATTAAAGAATGTACAGATATTTGAAATATTAACAGTGCTACTAAAGCTAACTAATAGACAAAAGCAAAAATTCTTACTACTGTTACCGTTAACAGGATTTTTTTGAACCATTAAAAAATTAAAGAGAGGAAAAAAGAAGAGACGAAAGGAAATGAGAAAAGAGGTGCGGTGTGTCTAGAGTTAGTCTCCTTTCACTAGAAATTACAAACACAGTAGGAGAAGAATGATAGACCTGAAACGGGAAGAAGCATCTCTCTCCTCGATTCATCCGCTCAAACCAACTTAAAACTGGTCCACGGCTAAATTTAGACGGGAACAAACTCCTTTTTTTCCCCTCTGATCAATCTAATGGAACACACGACCATGGAACCGATATATTATGCGTACCATGTACATACAAAGACCGTAAAAACCGTGCCACATACCACCATGCAATGCCATGCCATACATTCAAGCCCTACACCTCATCTCTGTTCCGTAACGTTAATCCATTCCGTTAAGTAGTCAGCTGAAAACTATTTACCCGGTTTCACATCTCGTAACTCTTGATTCGAAATTTTCTTGGGTATTCAGTCGTTTTTACAGTGCAGCACAATGCAATGCAATGGACAGGAAATATATCAACAGAGGAGAGACACTATACTTTCAAATGATCTGCCCATGGAAAAGGAAACTTATACATACGAGCAACTCAGCCTTTGTCAAGCTATAAATAAATGTTTACGTGGTAAGTCTATTATGAAGCAACAACTATATTTCAGATCAAACAACTTATTTGATATTATCTCACTCCCCTATATAAATGTATGAGGAATCCATCCACAGTAACCAAATCCACTACCTAATTATAGTATACCTACCGTGTGTTTTGCAAACTTAACTTTAATTTTCACTTCCACATGTAATATTTAAGATATTGCGTGGATACTCGACATTGATACTATTGTAACGTAATACAAAGTACAACAGCAACCGAACAATTTGAAAAACTGAATCATGGCATTACTTTTTTAATATTATGTTTTAATTAAAAGTTTAAGTTAAAAGACGAAATATTTCAGCATGTGGACTAAATGGACAAAGTCCATTCCACATAATATGAAGTACTTACAAACAATAGGAAACAAGGCAAGTATTTGTATAGTAGTAATAAATTATATATGTAGATAGGTAGAAAAAACAAAACACTAAAAAGTTATAAATACCAATGAAATAAATATATGGATTTAATTTTAATTATGGTATGAAATCAACGGTTCTTCTTTTTAGTTACTTTAGGTAGCATTGCGGGTGCCTTAAAGACAGCACTGAAAAAATAAAGAACAACCATGAGCTGGGATAATGAGTTAAAGGGTCCAAAATGAAGAGATTATTTAAGTAGTTGAAAATATAACAAAGATTAAATTGATAACTTACTGGCATGTTGTACACACAGGACTAAACTTGCAGAAAACTGTGAAGAATAAAAATTGGGACGGATAGAGTCATGTGCGCAGTAGTTGATTTCATTTGATGTCACCGGTACAAGAAAGGGTACCGTCAAATAGCAAAACAAATAACATGTATATACGACATCAAAAAACTTACTTGAGAGACAAACACTGCACACAAAACCTTGTTCAATAAGATGTCGATGACAAAAACAAGCAGCTCGGTAATCAACGGGTTCTTGAGGAGGTAATGCCAACTGCTTTCTCATAGTAACATCGGGAAGGAAAATCCACTACGATTTGAAAAATACATCTTATTTTTGGATACAGAGAAAGCACACACGTTTTACTGTCAAACTACAGTCTCATTATTTCTAACAATCGATGAAACAGTACCATTAGATATTGTAGAAGTCCAGCGATTTGGGGAGGTCGAAGATAAATTCCACCGGTTAAATCAGCACCCTGACCTAAAAGAGTTGCGTACGGACCTAGGACACAGGCATCGATTGTAACACCCTGGGATCATAATAGACAACAACAAAATTAAGGACGAACACGATTTCATTATGAAAATATAATCGAACTATCACAATTTAAAATGAATCTAACATAATTCTACTTCTACACTAGTTATAGCTCTCCAACCGCGGATCCAGAGGGATCTAGGGGGCTTTAGCCACCCCCCCCCCCCAGAAGGAATTTTTTTAACATTGTAGAGATAGCAGTGGCCATTTCCAATATGGCGGCTTACCATTGTTAGCCCCCCCCCCCAGAAAAAAATCCTGGATCCGCCGCTGTAGCTCTCATATTATTGACAACATAATTTGCCGTAGCTGTTACTTCTTTTATCTTAATTTTAATAGTATATACATATATAATAATTCGTATTTGGTTTGTTTTCTATTTTTTTTTGTTAACTCTGGACCCGATTGTCTGCCTTAAAGAATAATAAATAATTAATGATGATCTGCAATAATCAGCATTCCTAACAATTAATATATACACACCTGCTTTTGTGCAGTGAAGAAAGCATTCATAAATGCCATATATTGTGAAGACGATTCCGAACTTCCAGAAACAATTAGTACTCTAGAATTTAATGTTTCGCCGGAATTCAGCTCTTTTTCCTTCCTGATAGAAAAAATCAAAAAATGATGTTAAGAAATATCTGCAGCACGCCGCGCCGTATGCGATTTATATTTTCTTATCTTAATTAACTCTAATATAATACTCGTCATCCTGTGTGACCACTAAAGTCAAAAGTATTCTTCTAAACTACAATAAACGTGGCTTTATTTTTATTTGAATATTTTGACTCGAAAAAATAAATATTGACGAACTTACCTATTTATATAACACAGAGCCCTGGACAGTGCGCTAGCCAAACCCGAACTGTACGCTCCAGTTCCCTTGCTATTTGCCAAGTCTTTACTCGTTACAAAATGTCGATCTTTAATGATTTCTTTCACCTTTTCTCGTACAGTACATTCTAACTCGTAAAAAGTTTCAAACTGCCCATCCTGTTGTCGCACGACTGTTTTTTGGACTCCCGGTGCCGACTCCTTAGGGTAAATAAAGTGACTGTAATAGAAAACAAACAATTTATGTGGAAGTAGAAAAAATTACTTGTTGCCAACACAGGAAAAAATACTTCGAAGTTACAAATTACACCCATCGAAACCAATATACCAATCATGAGTACGAACAGCTTATCCTCGTCTTTAAAACTGTTAAAATCAGAGTTGTTTATAAATTAGAATCTTACCAATTACTTATATGAGATCCAATTATAGCAACTTGATTACCGGCTTGTAACATCAAATGAGCATTACAAAAAGCAATGACAGCATCAATACAATTATAAAATTGTTTGGAATCTGCCCGAATGTATCTCTGAGCCGGACTCATGTCCAGGCAAACCACTATTAAACTTTTTTCTTTGTCTTTATCCATTTTCTTGTTTGCAACAAAACAATTATTCTTGTACTTGTATCTAATTTTCAGAATCAATCGAAGTGTGATGTATGCAAAAAATTGGGTAATTTATTAGTCAGAATCCCTGTATGTTAGAACACCTGACCTGAATACATTCCGATTCTTCTGACCTTCCAAAGTTCCGAAACTGACACCGACACTGACCTGACACTGACATTGACTTCTCGACAACCGATTTAATGAAAACAGAGAAGTGGTGCAGAGTGGAGGTGCAACTTGACTTGACTCCGAAATCTCCCAATACTAATACCA
>JAQFZE010003491.1:0-12512 GCA_034695245.1 Dicyrtomina saundersi | reverse complement strand
GGGTGGCCACGTGGTTCTTGGGGGTGGTGGCCTTGTAGTAGTTGGAGGAGGGGGTGGCCTGGTAGCATAGGTTGGAGGAGGGGGTGGTCTTGTAGCATAGGTAGGAGGAGGGGGAGGGGGTGGGGACTTTGTCGTTTCACTAATGGGGGGAAGATAAGTTGCTGGCGGCAAGGAGGGAGCAGGATAATTATAACCAGGATCCTTCTGGATGTTTGGGCGTTGAAAGTCTGATGCCTGTACGATTACCGTAACCGACAGCAAGACCGTTAAAGCTAGCGTCTGTAACAGTTAAAACCCATTCACAAATTATTACTTAAATCCCGTTAACGTCTTAAAATTTACAATGTTAAATATGTAATTTATTATAAGATACTACTCCTAAACCACCCACATGTATTGTCTACCCAACCTACACAAAACAGATAAAAACCAACAGTAACCAAAACTATAGAGCCGGAAATGCAAAAATAAAACATCCACACGTGTCCACATAGTGACAAAATTGTACCTATTCAGTATTCATACGGGCGTGGGTAATTACATTTGTGTGTACACAACACAATTAGAGGTCAATGCAAATGTCCTGCTCAAATTTCTCACACAGTCTCTCTGTCTGCATAATGGCATGTCAACAACAACGTGTATAATATTTACCTTTGCATAACGTTGTTAACGTTGTAATTACATAGCTATAGCCTCACACCGCTGACGCTGACATGAATTCTCACACGTTCGTTGCCTATGTGTAGAATTTAACCGCGTAGAATTTTAATGATACATTATGTACATATAGGTAATTACGATTACGGGTGGTGCAGCGGCGGCGGTACTATAGCTAATGTTAAACAAATATAGGCAAATATCAAAACATTAAGATATATCAAAACAATCATCAAATTCCGTATTATTACGCTGTAGCCTCCCCTTCCCTTAATGTAATGTGATGGTAATGGACCATTTAAAAAAGTGGCTTTGCAATTTACCTACTTTTACTTTTATACTTCAAAACTACTGAAATTTCCACCTATAAAAAATCCAATAAGGCTCACTACTACTTTCATACTAATTCAAAATTAAACGAAGATGACACGCGGCAAAAAAAGAGAATGACGCATATGATACAGCGTTAGCTTCGACTCTTTAAGGTTCTAAATCTAAAATCTACCTGAACAAAATTATATATTGTAATTGCCTATCTATATATCTGTCATATGAATTTTCAATATATCTATAATGGAATATCATCCATAACGATACAGGACGCGACTGACGATGAGAGAGACATCCTCAAACCGGATTTGAAATATTCAAATCTTTAACTCAAGGAAAATTCCTACAAGCCAAATAATGTACATTCAAGTTCATGTTATTATGTTTTGTTGACCAAAACTAAACACACATTTTTTTATAGTTTCTTGGTAAATTACTTAGGCTCAGCTACACGTTCCCCATTCACTTCTCAATTTACTGTGGGATTTATATTTGAGATAAGAATAAAAATGGAAGGATAAATGTGTGTCTCGTAAATTAGACGCTACTTTGTTTGTAAATCTATATAGCAGCGACTATAGCCCAGCCATTTAAGCAAAAACTGCTTTACAAAATGCATTATATAACGTCACTCTATAGCCAATAGCACTTACGTTTAATAGGAGCTATTTTCAATTTCAAACTGTGTTAAAAAGTCGCTAAGTAATTCAGTTTGCTTTGTTGCATGTATCGTGAGTGAAGAATCAAAATTGCCCATATCCAATTAGAGCAATAAATAGGATGAGCTTTGTGAAAAATCAAAAATTAAATGAGATAGGGCATGTAATAGTAGTTACTATGTTTCGAAATGTACAAAATATTCTAATTACGAGTTTTTGAAAAGTGCAATAAGCTTTATTTGAGTGTTATTTTGGAAATTGCAAAATGCATGGTATTTGCATGTTTTTGAAAAGAGCAAAATGTTCTATTTACGATTTTTTAAAATGTTCAAAATATTCTGTTAACATGTTTTAAAAAAATGCAAAAATTTTCTATTTACATGTTTTGGAAAAATGCAAAATATTCTGTTAAAATGTTTTAAAAAAGGGCAAAATATTCTATTTACATGTTTTAGAAAAGTGCAAAATGTTCTATTGATATGTTTTAGAAAAGTGCAAAATATTCTATCTGTATTAACGAGTTTTGGAAAAGTACAAAAATGTTCTATTTACATGTTTTGGAAAATCCCCAAATATTCTTGTAGCAAAATTTTCAGATATCAAGACATTTTAATGTTTATGCAGATAGTTGCATTTTGTTCTAAGCTAAAAATGAAAATGTATCATTTTGACTCTTCACTCGCAACATTTTACTATTCTAATTCTACAGTCTCAGCAGGATTATTACGATGTCAGTTTCAGTTTCAATTATTTGGAATTGAAATTCCAATTCGATTTTTCATCAAACTTTCCTACATTCTTTGTCCATTTGACTTTTGCCCTAATGCATATCTTTAGTGCATTACTTCTACTAGTTTTTTTTTTGCATTGCCGCTTCTTGCCTATTTTAATCCATACCTAAAAAAAAGTGGAATACCAACTACAAACTACAAAGACATGACAGAGACAGAGGTATGGAAAATTTGCATGTATATTGTAGACAAATACAGAACAGTCGATTTATATAACACAATTTTTTTTCCTACCTATGAAGCTACCTATAAGCTGTTTGCATTTTTCCATATAGATATATAAGGATTAATATACTGACACTCACACTGACAGACGTGGTTGGGTCGTTGGGTATATTATGTTCCTGTCGCTCACTATTATTTTTTTTGCTTTATAAATTCCCTAACTAATCGTAAGGCTCGACTGACCGTAAGCTACCTACCTACCAACCTACAAAAGAAGATGACACTGGACTGGGAATAAAATGCAAAATAAAATTAAATATGATGAGAGTAGCGAGAGAGATGTTGGTTGGCAAAAAAGGATGAGTGGGGAGCTGATTTACTGATACGAAAAAAAACTGGAGGAAAACCTGAATTATTTTATCTTTATTGCATGTGTCTATATAGTGAATGTTAAAATGCAAATCTAATGTAATGGGTTGACTTGTTCATTTTTGCTTCTTTGGTTTGGATTATTGTTATTGATAGACCTTGTCAGGCAGCCCAGGAGTGAATCAGTTTATAAGGAAGAATTTCAAATTGCAAGAAAAAAAAAGTTTTGCAAAAATTGGGAATTCACATGGTGAATCAGGTGAATCAGGTGAACGTGAATCAGATGAAAAAAGTACCAAACCAAAATTGCAATGCAAGAAGGCAGAAGACAAAAGCGTCCGTTTGGATTTGGATTTAGATTTTTTGGATGTCGATTTCGATTTCGATTCTATAACATTATGTCCACGTTGGTGTCGGTATCGGTGTCGGTGTCGGTCTTTGCAAATTATACAATAAAAATAACACGATTCCCATTTAACCAGTACCAGTGCCACTAGTTGAATTTACATAACTTGGTATTGGTAGGATGTAATGTACAGCTATTCTGCCTGTATAATGCAATGTGACTGTATGTCGTATGTATGACCGGTTTTCCTGCTCACTCTTCACTCTCACTCATTTACTACTTAGTCTACCATCTCACATGCCTCACGTGTACAAAGACACTTTTAATTTATAACTTTATAGTTTCTATTACTTTCTATGCATCTCCACACATTAACAATTACAATAATTATACAATCCTAAAAATATATAAATTATATCATGGGAATTCTAATAGTTGAGGTGATGAAATATGATGCATTTTTTTCTAATGCGCTTTTAGTTTAATAAGGCGCTTTAAGTAGGATGGTGATTAGTAGGATTATATTTTGAATTAATTCCATAAATCAAATTTGTAAAATTGGGGAAACGTCACTTGTTACATGTAAAAATTCATTACTATGGAAAAACAAATTGCCTTTACGTAGACACGTTATATTTGATGTGAAAATTTAAACAGAATCTAAACTTATTTTTACGTTATTTTAGCGCTAAAACATCATTTCTTCGTGAGTGGTTTAATGACGAATTAATTTGTAATTAAGTAAATTAAAAGTGTCTTTCATTCAATATTTCTTCTAAAAAGAAGCAAAATTGCCTATCTCCAATACTCCCTCATATAGCAAAATAGCAGATCTATATTTTTTGATTTAATTAGTAAATAATTCAGATTTCTGGCACAGTATAAGCAATAAAAAATACGAACTTGCCTACTTTACCTTTAACAACAAAAATTAGACGCAATTAAATACATTAAAAAATGGAGATGGGCAATTTTGCATCTTCAGTAGCATCTCTATTGAAGTCCTAAACACAGGTAACGAGGCGGTTTTGTTTTAATTTAATTTAATAATTTGTTTTATTTTATTACATAGTTCTTATGAAAATTAGGGTATCGTCTAATTAATTAAAAATGTTAAAGTCTTCCTGCGATTCTGATTACTGTTTGCAAATCATGCAAATAAAATGCCTGCTATTTTAATACAAATTATTTTTTCACACGCCTACCATGTGAGTTAGAGAGTTTTCAGAAGTTGTAAGAAATGAGATTTTTAGGAGGTCATCTCTCGAAATTATGTCAATTAATAAAATATTTAAAAATTTTAAACTATAAAAAATACAATTTCGAGCCTGTCCTTTCTTGTTTATAAATTACGAAACCGTTGTTTGCCTATTACAATAGTTTACTAAAATCTAACAAAAAATATGCTATAAATGTCTATACTATTTATTTTATAGATTCGTCTTAAAATTTTGTTAAACTTGCCTTAAACATGGCGAAGAGTTGTTGATTGGCTTAACCGTGAGTCCAGTTCCTCCAATCCTGATTGTTTTGAAAACTTTACTATTTTTTGACACACAGTTCACTCAAATGAAAATTGGTGTGAATCCAGAAATTTGAATTCAACTGAAGATTACTCCTCATTAGCGCATCTATTATATAGGGGCAGGATATTTTGTGATGAAAAGTGAGGATACCTACTAACCTAATCTGGCATCAAGATCAGTTATAGGGTTGAAGGGACAACATATAACATACCATAAGACATCAGATGCTAAAGATGAGTATATAGCAAGAAGACCAAGACCAAGAAAAAGAAGAAGACCCAACGACCAAGATCAAAAAGACACGACAACGACAAGTATCATTATCATTAGAGAGCATATGTACGCTCAGTGTCTACTCATCGCATACGGCATACCTTCCAATTTCCATGGTCCCATGGGTGAACTTGACTCTCGCTGGAGACTGGACAGTGGACATGCAACTGTAATGTTGATGTCGACAGTGAAGACTCAAAATGACTCATATATCCGTTTTTAGTTAAAAACAAAATGCAATTTTTATCCAACAAAAAACATTATAATGTCTTGATCCTGAAAGTAAAATATGTTAATAGCACATTTTACAATTTTTAACAACAACTAAACTGAACAATTTACTATTTACAAAAAACAGTCAAATAGAATATTTTTCACTAAACAAACATGAAAATAGAACATAGCATGTTTCAAAAATATGAAAATAGAACATTTTGCACGTTTAAAAAACCCGCAAATAGAACATTTTGCAGGTTTCAAAAACTAGTAAACAAAATATTTTGCACTTTTCAAAAAACAGTCAGATAAAATATTTTGTACTAAAAAAAACATAAAAATTGAACATTTTGCGCGTTTAAAAAAACTGGCAATTAGAACATTTTGAAATTTTTAAAAACAAGTGAAAAGAATATTTTGCACGTTTAAAAAACATGCAATTAGGACATTTTGCACGTTTAAAAAAAGCAGTCAAATAGAATACTATGGACGTTTAAAAAAACATTCGAATTAATATAAGAATAAAACATTTTGAGCGTTTAGAAAATGGGTGCACAGAAAGTTTGGCACTTTTCAAAACACAATTAATTGAACATATTCAGCGCTTTTTAAAAATATGTAAATTAAGAATGTTCGACGAATTTTCAAAACTCATCATAAAGATTTTACGTATCTATAGGTTTCCTGTTATTTTCTTTTCTTGACATAGCTGAAATTAATTCCAGCTTAAAAATTGCGGAAATGAACCATTTTGATTCTTCACTCACGCTACATAATAATTGTGACGGGATAGACAACATCTGTGGATTATCGCAGTATTCATAGCATTTTGTTACATTGTTCATCCTCTCACCATATCGGCCCTATAGCAGGTGCTATATAGTTCCAATTCCCTCGTCTTTCATATACCGTGCAATTATACAACAATCCTACGACAAGGTATACTACTACAGTAGAGGTAACAAATTAAATGTAAATTGCACCTACCTTAAAGTCAAAGGTTGGCCAAATTATTAAAATTATTTGCACTAATAGTCATTCGAGCAGAGCCATTATCTATATTAAACTAGTTACTTGTAGTTATTGTAAATAAATTGTAATTGGGATCTTTTGTAGTCTCCACACACACACACACAGACACACATCATCTTCACTATTCTTCCGCAGAAGGTTTAAAAATTACGGTGAGGGGCCGTGCATAAATTACATTCACAAAAAATTTATTTAATCGCTCCACACCACCATCATTCAAAAACTTTAATTTTCAAAAAACCTTACCAACTAATTAAATACTTACCAGCAGTCTAAACTTTCCAACCCCCCCTGTAAAAAAAGAATGCTCTTCACACATAATATATGGATAACCCCTAATGTAAAAATGCGTTATATGCATAATTACACACAGAAAATGTAATAAATCGTCCATATTAAAGAGTTATAGGTAAAGGTAATAAGGTAGCACATATAGTTTGCTTTTAATGTGCAGCTGTTACTTTTGTAATTGGGTGTGAAATATGTATGTTTCCTGAGTTTAATGCAAAACTGTGCAAAAATCCCTATGAGATGCAAAAACGCAAATATTACTATGCGAAAAAATTGATAAACGTGTTTATTTTGATTTTTTTTGTCCCGTTTTGTAGACTGAATAGTACTTTAAGAAAGACATTGGAAATGCTCATATTTACATGAGGATTGTGTGAAAAATTTATAATTTTGAGAAATAATAATATTTAAATTAGTATAACAGTGACCAGTGGCCATTGAATGCTTTAAATTTCAATGTTAAACTTCTTAAACTTTGTGCTTGCCTATTGTATGTGTAAATACATAAAAAAATTTTGAGGCAGCTTGATAGGCATATCCCATATATGGTTTTTACATTGTTATTAAAGGCTCCGCTGTGGTTGTTATTATTGTTATTGTTGTTTGTCATATTATTGCTTATTGAAATATTTTGAATGTAAAACAAAAAATTTGTTGTTGACTAAATTGCGGACACGGACGAGGGAAAAAAAAAGTTTTTACTAATTAATTATTGTACTTCAAATAAATAATTAATTTTATTGCCTTCCCCCCAAAGACAAAAAATTCTAATGTCAATGACGAAAAAGTATTAGTCATGTACATATACGTCGGTAGAATTGACTATTGACAAACAAGTAACTGCTTACTAAAGCTTTATCCAAAAAAAAAAATATTTAAATAATATAATAGTGTTTTTGATGAAGAAAAAACCTACCTAACCTTCTGCCTACTTACATTGTCCATTTTAATAATAATTTTTATATTTTTTTTTAATTTTGAATTTTATATCATTTCATTTATTGATATTGATGATGACATCAGATCGTATTTTTGAAAATTAATAATAATAAACGTATTTTTTTTCTTCACATATCTCACATGTAAAAAAAATTGCGCATACATCTACAATCTATAGAGATCACCTATTAAGGTGGTGGTGGTTGAGCGATAGGAGATTATACTACTAGGAGACTCCACACACAGCAGGCGACGATAGAATGTTAAATTAATCTGCCAAGGCTTTTTTGAATGAGAAGCTTTAACTAAGTACAAGACATATCGCATCGTTGACATCTATTCCTAAAAGTCGTTTGTCGTTTTTCCCTAGATTTTATATCTTTATTTTGCGTGTGTGCACACTTACTATAAGTACAACAAATTCATGAATAAAAAAAAATACGAGAGTCATCAACAATATATAGGATTATAATCAAATTATAGGAAAATAAACAATAATAAAGTGCTGTGTGATGCTCTCTGACTCTGGTGCTATGGTGCTGTGCTGGTCTGGTTCTGGTGTGTCACGTCAGTCGAGTCGAGACTCGGTACTACGAACAACGAACGAGGTACATATATGAGACTTATTTGCACCTTCAAACTTCAAATACAATGTCAATAGACTTTAATTTTAAATTCTAATTCTCTCTCCATATTTTAATGTGATGTGATAAGAGAGTTTACTTTTATGAATTTACGTGTAAATTACAATTAGATAAATGAATGAATTAATTCTGTGTAAGTATATAGTTTGTATAGTAGTAGTTAGTACGTTTCTAATTGGCCTGAAGGAATATCATTCATTCATATAAATTAAAATTAATTCTATACTTAAGTACCTTACCTTAAGTATTTAGACGTTTTCGTTTTGAAATAGGGATTTGCTTTGTAAAGACGAAAGGGTGCGGCATAAAAAACAGTAATTTTTAACTTAATTAATTTTTTGCCCTATATTAAATAAAGTATAAGGTACGTAAATGTGAGCAAACGCCCAAGTTAAAAATATACTTTTATTAAAAATGCTTGAAATGTGGAAATTTAAAATATGCACTTTACAGCCTCTACATCTCAAAACATTAAAAATCTTCTGTTCGCATTTAGGCAATTTAGTAATTTATTTTTATTGCTTTATTTTTATTAATGATTCAGTTATCCTTAAGTTCTAAGTAAAGTTAAGATTTCATATGCAATTGATTCAACTATCAAAGTTATCAGAATTATTAAAAATCGAAAAAACTGTCATCGTCAATATCGTCATCCCTCATTGACTCATTTTGACTGTGGGGATTGGGGATAAGTGAAACTGGAACTTGGGAAGTTACTGGCTAAAACTTGCGTCGTTAATTATTAATTCCAGCACCGCGAGTTTCATCTTCCAGTCGGATTTTCAATTCTAATATTTAATTCATTTCACTCTCCTTTAAATTACTGTGATCTGTATTCTGGTCTGATTCGGTGTGTATCTATAAAGTGCATTTGATTCAGCCACAATCAGAGGCTGATCGAGGTTTTACGACTTTATTGTATGTAATTGTAATGTAAGCTGGGCATCCCAGAATTTATTACTTTAGTTGCTAAGTAATTTGTTCAAGGCTACGGATTTTAATTACTTCTTCCATCCAAATGCTGTAGTAGTTGGTTGTTGGTAGTTGTTGTTGTTAGCACCTACCTAGTTAATCGTTTAAGCTAAATTCAAAAGTGTAAACTGTGTAACAAGTGCAAAATAAATGTGATAGTTTAACAGCTTAATACTTAAGTGTGTTGAATTTCAAAATTATTAATTAAGCAATCCAGTGTGCTAAACTACTAGTATCTAAACTGCATGTAGTTGCTAGTAGCTAGTTTGCTAGTCATAACTTCACTCTTGCAACAAGTTACTAGTCAAAGTTAAAAGTAAAATATAACCACTACCAACTTTTAACTAATTTACTACATTTGATTAATATTTAGCTTGTACTTCATAGTCATATGTCATAATAATTAATAAATTGACACATTTACGAAGTTTGAAGCTTGCAATCGATATCAATATTTACTATCGACCGATGACCCAAGACTAATTGACCACTGGCAACTGGTGACTGGCTATGGATGGCTACGGTCACGGTGTCACATTTGAAGTTGGAGTAAACGCTGGGCGGGTCGTCTATTTCGATTTGGACAGGGACGAGGACGGACGTGGACCCGGTGCCGGTGCCGGTATCGACGGCATGAATTATATTCCCCAAGATTTCAGTCATTTCAATTACAATAATCAAACTTGTGGTCACCACGGCGATATGGATCCCAATGACGTTGAGATGAAAAAGTCAAATTCCTTAGATTCAGACCCCAACAGTACCAGCAGCCATGGGAATGGTTCTCCAGTTTTGAAAGTGAATCCTTTTCTTCAAGATGTGGTATGGTTGTTTTTGAAATATAACTACCTATTAATTAAGTGATTAGATTAAGTCAATTATTATTGAATTGTGCTATGAAAATAGGCACATTTTGTAGAATAGACGAATTAGACAGCTCCTTGTTTTGTTAGTGCTATGTGTAGTGTAGTCAAAGAATAAAGGAATGAAAGATTAATTGATTTCCATCGATTCATTAGCAGTTTCAACTAATGACTGTGATTTTTATTCTTTTTTGTGTACAGATTATAAGGAAACTAATCAGCTACCTAGATTTTGACACACTCTCCAACTGCCGTCTCCTCTGTAAATTGTGGAATGAAATCAGTCGTACTGCTTTCCAAAATAAATCTGCTCTGAGCTTCCAAATCCCATCCCATGAGCTGATCGAAGATTGGACTTGTCACTACCCACTTGATAATAAATCTCAACATTTTCGATTCTACGTACACTGCTTCAAAGAAGGAAGACTACCTTTCTTACCACGGGAGGAATTACTTTTTCAAAATTTCAAGTTTGTCAATTATCGGTACAGACATGGGCGTCATCGTCACCCCTCGCTTCTACTCAATGAAGATTTATTCCCATATCCCCATGCTGAAGTCCTTACTACTTTAGAACGAGATTTTAGTCATTCCATTCTGAGCTTAACATTTATGGATGAGCCGAGGCTGTTTCAAGATCAGTATGATCAGAGTCGCCGTAGAAATCAAAATCCTATTCATGCAGCCTATAATTTATTTCATGAAAATTCCAATTATCACTCAGAATTCATTTATCCGGACTGGATGGACTGCTTGCAAAATTTTAGTAATTTGCAGGTGAGTTATATTTAATTGGAACATTCAAAAATCTAATTAACTGCATTATTTACAACTTTTTCAAGTAAACTTAAATCTAGTTATCCTCCAATTCTCAGTAATAGGAAAAAACTGCCGTTCTCCATTCTCCAATTTCAAGCTAAAAGGAAAATTGTGTCCTTATTTTGACATAAAAGTAAATGTATGATTTTATTTTTAAACACAATAAGCATTAAGAACTTGCTTGTTTGCTTGAACAACCTGCTTATTTTGCCGAAAAAAATTATGCACAATAAAATACATTACAAAATAAGAATCGACAGTTTTGCTTTTAGTGAGAATTGGAGATCCGGAATTGTGTTTCCTTATAGTAGCAATATTATGTAAGTACCGTAAAGCTCCAAATAGAAGCTCCCGGCTTCTATTTAAAACAGGTCGCCGGCTAATAATGGAGACCCGGCATATTCAAATGCAAATGTTTAAGCTGAAAAGCTGAATAAAATCGCATTACTTCTAATGGTGAAACCGGCCTTGTATTGCAACGTAATGGGTCTGTCAGTTGGCCTCTATATTAGAGATCCAGTCTCTATTAGAAACCCGGCTGCTATTTGAAGCTTTACGGTATGTAGGCAAAGGTATATTTTTTGTTCACTTATATAATTTATGCAGTATTCACTGGATACATGCGGCTTTATAATAGAAATAATTTTTTAATTATTTATTATTATTCTAGTTCTAGTCTGGTTTGTGTACTCTACAATATACATCAACGACAAATACGAGCGTCTGAACGTCGAAAACAAGCTAATAAAATTTTAATCAGTGTCAGTGCCAACGCAACGGTATGTCGATGTCGATTATACAACACAAAGAATCGGCAAAATATTCTCTTTTGTCAATTGCTATCCGCACATCGTTATCGTTATCATCGGCAGCTGCATTTCTATTGCACTGATTATAATTGTTATATTATTGTCAATTACTATGCACTCTTCCATAAGGAAATACTCTACGCTTTTTCATAGCTTTTGCATTTAATTGCTGTCAAATCAAAGGAGTAGAAAATAGATTGTGGTGGATCCCGTAGGCCCTTAGATGCTTAAACCGCTATCTAATTTCGAACGTTGTGTGAATTTAATGTAGATAATAGTAAAAGTAAACTCATTTTTGTAAATACTTTGTGCAGTTTGCGCAGTATATGAAGTTGTTTTTTGTGGTTTTGCTTGTAAGTACAAACTCGATCATGGCCAAAACCAAAGAAGGAAAACGAGGAGCAGGATCATAAACCACAACAAATAACAAGCTAGAACTTGTAAGTGTAAGAGTTGTAAGAAGGGGATCTCCACAACTTACGCTTATAAGCATAATTTACTGCTCTCCCAATTTTTCAAAATATTTTAATTAATTATTCAAAATACCGTTTCCTTATTTTTCCCAAATTACTTTTTGACATTTGTGACTAGTCCTCTCCTCTACACGTGTAAGCGTTAAACCTCTTTTATGGATGCCTCTTGCCTACTCACTATTAACTATAATCACAATTTTGAAAAATTATTAGGATTATGATCGGTATGGTCGGCGAATGTCGCAGAATGTACCGATACTTCATACTCTGCGAGTCTTTACTAAATAATTTGTGAGTCGTCCATGAATGAGGTATTAACTGCGTGGGTGGGTTCT
>JAQFZE010003490.1:0-12512 GCA_034695245.1 Dicyrtomina saundersi | reverse complement strand
ACTCCTTGTTTTTAAAAGCCCGCTTATATTTCAAGTGTACAATAGATAAATATGTCATTTAGTTTATAGCAGTTCTATATATTAGCAGGCTGGTCATTTTCTATCCCTGAAAATTCCTTCATCGTCCACCAAATTGAAATGGAAAATTCTTCTAATTTTTTGTAGTTTAATATGCCTACAATTGAAATGGATATTAGAAGATTTGAATTTGAAAGTTGGATTTGGAAGACTAATTAATGGATGGCAGCGACAACGGTGCAGCGGCTGTTGTTGATGTCTTGGTAGTTGTCGTTTCGCAGTTATTGTCATTGTCAAATGCTGTAAAGTAGTGTAAAGTTAAATCTGACTGTGTCTCCTCATCTCATGTCCATCATCACGTATCTTTCGGACATGATAAACCTATTATCTGTGAGTACTTTTATTGAAATTTACTCCTTTTGACTTCTGATTTGTTCATTGTTGGGAAGATGTGATAATGATTATTTCATAATTGATATCAGTGTTTTTATCTTTCCTGAATTTGCACCATGTGCATAGGATGTCTCTAGAGAAATGCTGCTGATTGGAGTTGTTGGAGTTGGTGGGAAGCTTATTATTATGTAAGGGGCCTATACATTTATTATGTCGTATTAGTATTTTTGATATTAATATTTATACCCAGTTGCGTGTATCGCTTACACCTGCCTGTACTCATAATTTACATAAGTGGAATTCAATTAATCTAGTGTCATCTGTGTGTTGTAGTATAGGATCTGGGGAGATAGGAGATGTAAATTGTTATTGGGCTCAAGATAAGAAATTGTGACTTGACAATCGGAACGAACGTCAACGAATAACGATCCCAGAATCCCAGCCCCAGTTGCCAGTAGCCAGTAGCAAAAAGAAAGAAGTGGTCGTCGTCATTCCTTTCATCCGTCGATTGACGAAGTAGAAGAAGAAGATGATGTTGATGACGAGTGAGAGGACGACGATTGGCTTGAAATCATTGAAATGATGCAAAGGAAAATGAAAGAAGTCACTTAATTACAATAAAACTATTGCAACAAACAAGTACCATTCTATACGAGTGCTCCTATATACTTTCCGTGTGTTGAGTTGACACGTTTATTTTTTTTTACTGGGATGCCGAATGAAATTGCTATTCTTGACGGGTGACGATGACAAGGTGAAAAAGACGAAGACGGTAGTGGCGGCAGTATAGTAGCTAAAAGCCACCAGAGGCGTTCGTAACTATGGTAGCTTTTAAAAGTAGAAAGGGACACAACAGCCGGTAAATAAAGTGTTATCGTCATAAACACATTTTCATCATTACCATTAACATCTCTTCACACTGAATTACTTAATATTAGATACGTTCCTTTTTTTAATACTTTATTTATTTCCTATTTTGTGTGCAGGGCTGAAACACCGAAGGAAATGGGGTTGGAGGGAATTATCACGTCCAAGTACGACAACAAGTTGTGCTAAATTTTAACTCCATGAGGTATCATAATTGACATCGGTAATAAGGTAAACTTTTGTGGTTGGTTTTGGTTGGGAAAAGCATGCATTGAACAGAAGCATTAGTACATTGTTAACAGAATAATAAGGCATGCGGTAAATACGTGAAGTGCTACTCACACTAACTGACTAACAACACCAAGAGAGCGCTAACTATATTTACCAATGGAAAAAGTCAAAAGGGATAAGAAAGAGAGGTGCTGTGATAATTAGTATTCTCAACTCCAAACTTGAACTGACTCTGAGTGCAGTATTTGTATTAGATGGATTGTTGTGTGGATTAAGAATGAGGCAAAATAAAGAGCCTCGCTCGTTTTCTCCCCCACTGAACAACTACACTAACTATGTATTTAATTTAACATTCCGTCTGATGATTTTCTAATATTCTAATACGGATATATTGAGATAGAATGAGAGGTACTAAGTATTATGGTTGGTAGTTGATGGTAGGATGTGGTTGTGTGTGTGTACATTTTCTGCGAGGTCCTTGCATACAGATTTTGAGAGTCTGTAGCTAATTATTATGCAGGTCCTGAGTACCTTATTGCATGCTAATGATCTCGCACAACCCACCGTGCACACCTTTTCCCAGCCAAGCCGTGCAAATCTCATCCAATGTCTATCTATCTTCTCTCCTATCTTGTAATTACATATACTTCTCTCTCTCTCTCGGCCGTCAACATAATGTAGACAGACAGATTTTTGCTAGACCTAAAGTAACTAAAGTAAAACTATAATGCTAATAGTGATAGTGATGGTTGTTAATGTAATAAAGCTACTATAATCTTTAATCTTTTCATAGAAAACTTTTGCACGTTTCAGATTTCAACCAAAAAAAATATGTTTTTTTTCTATTTTGTCTTTTTAGGACTAACGAGGAGGACATATTTGTTAGTGTTGGTGCCATTATTATGTTGGGCACTTGCACTATGGTCTAGTAAGTATACTACGTGGGGATATGGATATGGTATACTACTTGAGAGTTATGCGAATGCAAACCAACAACAACAACTGCAGAAAATTTTATGTAGATTACTCTGAGGCTGTATCGGGTGATTTGTGTGCATAATATTCAAGGAAGAAGACGACAAGTTATTCTTTTTTCCACCCCTTCTCTTTATAGTTATGTGTGCTTAGTTTTTGGTTTTGGTTTTGATTTGGCTTGGCTTGGGTGGATTTGTTCCTTAAGGACTAAAATTCTTATATCTGACTCTTTTATCTCTTATCGCAGATCATGACTACAAATCACGTCCATCATCATTAATTCGTGTCACAGATTGTCGAATACTAATAAACTTCCATTTATCCCTCTTGCCCTCATCCATTAAGAAAAGAAGTATCAAAAGAATTTCCTTGGAGGAAAAGATGCAGTCTACATAGACCAACTACCCGCGCTCTCGTATCATTTCGTTGAGGATTGGACTGGGCTGGACTGAGAAAAAAAAATTCATTACGATTTACTACAATCACACAGAATCCAGTATGAGGATGAGGACAATACTATTAACTATACTATAACTGATAAGGGAAGGCTACTGGAAGATTTCCGTAACAATGTCGATCCCCAGCTGCTTTAAAGCTGTATAGACAATACTAACATCAGTGCTGAGTGTAGACTGTAGATGTAATTACCGTGTGCATTAAAATGCTGTATGGAGTGTAAAGTACTCAGGGATTGACTCTATTTACTATTCTGTGAGTAAGCCCCCTGAAAATGAGCCAGTGTGAACTCAACTAGTCGTAGTCGTAAGTCAATCGTTTTCAAGCAATATGCTATAAGCTCAAAAGCTGTGAAAATTTTTCTTCTGTGACAAGACCATTATGCAGATGTATACCAAACGTAGGTACGTTCGTGGATTGTATCATCGTGGAATTCATTCACTCACACACACCTATAGCCCGCTTTGAGCTTTCTCCTTTTTCCTATTAAAAAAATACAAATGACTCAAATGAACCGAAGTGGGGGCATTTAACTTGTATCAGTGCATGACCATGCTCGTATTATTATATACCTAATCACTATTATGGCTCTAAGTAAATACCGCATGTCTTCTTAACTGACCCAAGTGAAGTATGATTACGATTACGATTGACGATTCAAGCTTTTAAAATATTTTTCGTTTAAATACTGTCATAGAATGTTGAATGTATCGCATAGTACCGTATCGTATCCTGTCCTTCTGGGAAACAAAAGTGTAAGTTAATTTTTTCTTACTAAATTTTTTGCTTCCAGGAATCTATAGACGATGTAGGTGCATCGGAAATGATGCGATTAAATATACTGATGGACGGTGTAATCATGGAATAGTTGAGTTAAGTTCTGTTAAGCCGTGAGTTGGGAGTTTGGGACTCCTTAATCTTTTTTAAGTAGGTACCTGAGCCTACTTGCCTACTTAGGTAGGTACTTTGATATCTAAAAGGGTTCGGTTGTGGGCAAGCATACAGAAAACATAGCCGATTCAATGACATGTGATATGCACATATATATCTAACCTTTTACTTGAGTTAAATTCCAAATTACCGATGCAGTAGACTATTACTGTCTGCCTTCAACATAGGAGCATTAGTCTTATTCGGATGTGTTTATATGACCCGTTTACTGGTACCACATTAACATGATTAACAAGAGTATTACCAACAAAGTTTGGTTTTGGTTTGATTTAGGATATCTCTATGGGCACTTCGGATTAAAATGACTCACTAGTCAGAATAACTGAATAAGTGACTCAAGAAACAAGACCGAAAATGACTTTGTTTTGTCTCAACGAAGATTTTTATTTCCCCGCCAAGCATGTTACTACATGAGTATAGCTATATGGGCTCTGTTGCTTTTTGGCTGGCTTTGTTATACCATTTTATGGGAGCTACAAACAGATAGTCTACCTCCTGAAAATACTATATAGTAGTTTGTAGTTATTTATTGTAAATGATGAGCGGACAGGGAATTCAGATGGAATGAGGAGACTTCATGACAAATACCACAGTGGTGGAGATAGGAATCAGTAGTGGTGTAGTTTGTAGTTGTGGAACGAAACACGAAAATGTTTACAAAATATAAAATACAGAAATATCAGCATACAAATGTGGAAGTACTTTGTACTTGACAGATTTCCTACCAGTACATTATGTAACAAGTAGTGTAATCGTACGTAAGTAGTTTAGTAGCTGTAGGGCTCTATGCTGTAGGTAGGTAGGTATAGGTGGATACTTTTTTTTCTATTTAAATATAGAATTTTCCATGTCTTGGCTGGCCGGCCAAATGGTGGCCACGTAGTATATAAAAGATATATAGGCTCTAAATCTAATAACTTATGAGGTACATTGCACATTCTTTTAAGTATTCTTGAGGCTCTACAATCTTCTACTATATAATTCTGACCCTGACTCCCATGAGAACTTGAGAACAGAATAATGAAATAAGAAGAAAGGGTTTTGATTCTTGGTGGAGATTTGGATTTGGAGACAGAAATTGCATTGACACATTACATCGCTCAGTATATTTTATGTGGCGATGCCAGTTAAGGATTTGACAGAATAACTCACTCTTGATTTTTCTTTTCACCAACCTTCTTACGTATGCTGAATACCTTCGTACCTCCGTCCAATTTTTTGTTGTCTCTACATAATATGTGACTATCTGTGCATGTGGAAGGAAATGTAGTGATAGTAGTCGGTCGTCTGTCGGCTTGATCTGCTGGATGATTCGGAACTTTAAAATTTTGATTCTTGTGATATGGCCATGGGACCGAAACTGCGATGAGAGGTGATATATAATGTATAATTATAATATGTATATACTCATAGTTGATTTTGAGAACGATATATACGATGTACGATCACGAATTACGATCTCAGGCGCAAATAGTACGTCGACAACGATAGCTCCAATGTAAGGAAAGTGTTCACCATAACCATCCATTTTTGGAGGAATCTCTCACGATTACGAAAGAAATGAGGGAAAAATATATAAAGTCTACGGTTTCAAAATTTAAATGAAAATAATATTATGTTCGAAACTATAGAAGGATATTAGGTACAACAGGAGAGTCTAATATGTAATAATGTAATTATTGCAATGTAATATATCTTCAGGAATGACTTGATATTAAAAATGACAGACAGTTCGTTGACATTTGACATAATATGCGACGTCGAGCTGTGAACATATTCGACACAGATGAAAATTACATTAAAGTTTATAGAGCTACGATAATTCTCCATGTGCAATTTTCACAAAAATGTTTTTTACTTTTTTCTAGAGAAAACTGATATGGATAATAACTGTTCGAGAGGACGCTTTTGATGAGATGTCCTTATGTCCTGTCTCGCCGTTCCTTCTCTCTCACATTTAAAATTCAAATGGTAATAGCCGAATGTACGCGTGGTAGTGTAGTGAGCAAGAAAGACTGCAAGAGTGATAATGATTTCACAAAACTCAAAACAGAATATAGCAGTGAAATGCTTTCCTCCGCAGGATAACTTACGTAGGTATTATGTTTTTTAACGTTTTTACTCCGTGTTCCATCCATGTCCTTTACAAATGTACGACAGTAATAATGAGAGTGACATTATATTGTTGTATGTATTATGTTTCCTTCCTCTTGAAGATGGAACGTCTCCGGTAAATATGCTCACGATGTGGATCTTCTAGCTCGTCATCGCCTTCGTCTTCGGCTTCGGCATCGACATCGGCCCCGCTCTGTGGCAGTAATGGTTGTTCCGAATCCAGAGATTAAATCTGAGTGTAAAATATATATTAATGAACAAATCTTGTTCAGCTAATGAAATAGTTGGAGGGAATGTCAAATCTGGATGTTGATGTCTCGTGGATGTAGTAGTATGACGATGACAGCTTCCAATGTGTAGGTATAGGTACACTATATAGAATTCAGTAAATCTATACAAGTATAAAAGATAACGCTTAGTAACCTGTTTCAATTTTGTTAACCCATCTCTATATTATGTGGTGAATTGTATTTAATATTTAAGACAGGTGTGGAAAAATAGAAGTTTTGCTTATGCAGTATGTATGCAGTGCAGTGGTTACAAAAACGGATTTTTTTTATAATTGAGTATAAATTCAGTAAGTGCATCATTATCTATACATGCTGACTACTTATATAGTGATGCCTATATTTATATATTTTATTTTGTGTATACCATAATTTTGATGATAATATAATTGTACACTATTATCGGTTCTCTGTTGCTATCAGGTCATAAATAATATGACTGAAAAAAATGAAGAAACCGAAACACAAATCGTAGAAAAGTTAAAGAAAAATTAAGATATGATTAAAATATCTGTATAATGTATAATGCATCGACTATGTATAACATGGCATTTGACACTTTGTCTCTCATCAAAATCAACATAACAAATTGAAAACATCATGGAAATGAAAATGGGAAATAACCGGTATTTCTGTTGTACACGGACTTTTTTTTAAGTCCAAACGTTTGTATATTTTTAATATTTTTATAATATGCCACATACTAATCATAAGTATATTAGTATGAGGTTAATAATAAATAAATAAATATATAATATGCGGTAATAAATTCAAAAATATACTTACAAGTAGAAAAGAAAACCATATGCAACAGACGAAACGTCTGTTTTGTGCAACTTCTATCTTTTAGAGTTTTAGAGAGACAGAGAGAGCGTAAGAAGACAATTGTATGTAAAGTAATACATTATGTAACATAGTGACTTGTCGATGGAATTTTTATTTCCTACTGTTGTAGTTTGTCTTGTCGGCGTAAAGAGAGAGAGACAGCTATATATCTTAAAATCGTGATGTTTTCAAGGAAAAATCCTAATTGTGATGCCGGCTTCTGAATCCCCTGTGATCTTCTCTTTCTCTTCATGCAGCCCTCATAATAATATCATCATCAAAAACAAAATCTTCTCACAACCAACAAATATACTCCCTTGAATATGAAATAAGGAAGAAATTCTAATATATCTGTACAAATCAGTTCCACTCACACACATACAAAAAAATACAAATCGTGTCAACATTTTTACCTGTCTTACAAAATTGAACTAAGGATCTATATTGATACTGGTACTGGTTGTATAATAATCATCGAAACTTACGTTGAGGACGTCAATTTTAAACTTCAATATTAATTTCTAATTTCAAGTTATATATGGATCTAAAGTATAAAATAAGAAAATAAAATGTACAAAAAAAACTATTTATTTAACTAATTTATTTATTAGCCGAGTAATCTAGACCCCTGTGGATCTGTGATCTTGCAGATGTTTTCAATTTTGTGACGCTCTTCTATACTTTATGTAATGTTTTAGACAGTTCTCAGTCAGTCCATTTTGACATGTCATTGTCATTTGACAATATTAAAATCTTGAAATTCGTGATTGCTTGTTTTTGTAATGGGCTAGATAATTACAAATATATATGCACATAGTAGGATTAAAAAATAATGTATACATAAATAACAATACAGTTAATAGATTTATAGTTGTCGATATTGATATATAGGAAATTTGCCATATTATATCAAATTCATATTCACCGCTATGTCTATAATCTAAAGTTAAATTTGAATTTAAAAAAATGTAGAGCAATGAACGAGTCAATAGAACGACAACGAGTGGGACTGATAGCTTTATAAGACATAATATAATAACGAGAAAACCAGAACCAGAACCAGTGCAATAACCCAGTTCCACAATAATTCCAATTACCTCTTGTGAGTACGACGGACGCGTGTGATAAAATGATCATATACCGGTCAAGTAGCTTAATATTGTGTGTAAAAACTTGAACTTGAGATAAAGCGACAGACAGTTAGAATATTATGCAGCATGCATCAGTATACAGACAGCAGACAGACACGTATAAGTATACATCTTTCATATATGGCATGTATATAATTAAATTATTACAGGTATATCTTCAAACTGTGACTGTGTCTTGGCAATCCCGCCAGTTAACCGTAGCCACTATATTATAATTGTCTGTACATATAGTATATATTTCTCACTAGTCAGTTGAGTCAATTGACTCCAGTTTTTGTGTATGAGATGAGAGATGGAACCGAAATTTGGAGCGTTATACATCTTTTAAAGTATTTGGTATGATTGTGTATAGTGAGGCCCGGACGCCGGACGGGGGCCATGGTGAGAAAGAAAAGAGATTGTCGAAGTTGTAGGACCGGTAAAAGGAAGCAAGTGGCTCTCCATATGACTTTTGTGGCACGAGGCATCTAAAACTAATGACATGAGCCATCTCATAAGTTCATAAGATATCCCGGGCGGGTTGCCCATTAACGCTGTATAGGTATACCCTACGATTTCGATTTTCTCCCAACTAATAGTACCATCTAATATTCCTACTTACCTATAATTATATGCCTATGTCAGACATGATTTAAATATTTTGAAAAGTAAAAAAAAAGATATATGGTTATATTATTGGAAAGAATGAAATACGAAACTACGGATGCTTTGTACGCAGTACACTCATCTGCACTGAATTACTAGCACTACCCCTCACACTGATAATATTATGAAAGGGAAGGCAGAAAAAGGAAAAGGTTAAACGGCATCCCTTTGACTTTGATTTTTGTGTGGTGCTTTTACGAGAGAGAGAGAGAGATGAAGCCAGGGGTCGTACCTGAGGAAAATTGTTGAGGACGAGAGAGTGAGGTAGAAGGGTGGGAGGGGGGGGGAATATCAGTGGAACTACAGGTGAAATTGAATAGAAAGGAGCTCATATTTATTGCGCACAGGTCATACAGGTATTAATAATAATTATAATTATTATATAAATTTCTGTAATAATTATAAGTATGAGCAGGAGCTGAGCCCATGAAAAATAGTAGACGAAGAAGTGGATGCGGAGAGAGCGAGCTCACTTGGTAGTAGTATAGTATCTGTATAGTAGTAGAGAGAGACTCCGGACTGGATGAGATATCTGTACAGATAATAAAGAACAATACAAGTGTGTAATTAAAAGTAAAATTATCATTTACATAATTCCTGACAGACCCGAGGACTAGACTAGACTACGTGAACAAGGCTAAATGCTATGGCATGGTTTGAGACAGAGTCTATAAGTACATACGACCTACAGTATCTTTTTTAAACTTTGAAAACTATACACAAGTACCTTTATATTTTATCTCTCCGTATACCCTGCCCTATAAGTATGTAAATTATTTATCTACCTCTCAATGAACTTGCAACTCTCTCACAATCATAATAATTATTGTTTGTTTAAACAGCTACTTTTTATGAGCTTTAATGAATATGGAGAATTTATATGAAACTTGCTTCTGCATTCTCTATACATACCAGTCTCAGTCATACAGACACAAAATGAAATATATGCAAGCGTCCCAGATCACCAGTACCATGCAGGACCAGTACCAGTACCAGTACCAGCACCACAGACCACAGTAGTCCACTTTTGCTCAAGACACTTTAATATTCTTGAGGGCTTTCCTTATATATATTGGCCTCGGCAATTCCGCATGTCATATTATGTATGTATCCCAACTACACCCATAAATAACTCCCCACGTTTTGTAATAATCAAAATTCCCAGTAATTAATTATTATAATAAGAGTATATAGGTTTCATCCAATGCAATAACCGAATTTTTACAAGCTCAGGTACCTACATTATTAAAAGACACACAAGAAGAGAACAAAAGTTAATTTAGAAATGCCTACAATAACCAAGAAATTAAAACAGATTTACTATGTGCATAAATACACGTGCAATAAATTCCATTTTCCACAGTCCCATTATTGATCCAGTTCATTCTAGTCAGCAGGTTTATGGGTTGCAGGATAAGTAGGTACAATGGAAACTAGTTAATTTCTAATTCAAATCCTAATTAATCCTAGGCAAGTTATTATTGCATCTAGGTCGTTCGTAATCGTAATCGTAGTTTTAAGTTTAAAATTAAATACGTCCAAGATTGTGCAGTTTACTTTTTAACCTCTAATTAGGAAGCACCACGTAAGAACCACGTCAAAAGTGGTCAGTCATTTGAATAAAAAAAGGGAAAGGGATAAAAAATCGAGAATTTAGAATATATTCGCCGAAAGACTATAGGAATGACTTTCTCCTCGACTACTAGCAAAATATCGTTGGATTTATTTGACACATTAAAGATGAGGATCTGCATCTGTACAGTGCAAAACAAGGGAAGACGAAGACGAAGACGGCCAAGTGAGAGGAGAGGGGGGAGTGCTTATTCTGAAATGTGAGCTGGGCCTTTATGGGAATGGGATTATGGGATATGATATTGTGAGTGTAGCGGGCCGCGACAGAGACAGAGGTATGCAGGCTGCGTTTATGACCCTTACGACTTATGGTTATCGTCCTGGTCAATGTGGTGAGGTAGTAAGACGGTGGATAGATAGTGGAGATGAGACTGTGTAAGAAAAGGGAAGAGGTGAGGATGTGTGAGGGAGGAAAGATTGGTGGAGCAGACAAGAAGGATAGACCACCGTCAACAGGATTTTGACAATCTCATGAATAGTATTGGCTCATTGTTTCATGTCGTCACGCTCAGTGCTCCAATAGGTACGTCAACTGAATCCTTCCTACCTTTCCTCCACGGCTTCCATCCCCACAGGTGAGATACATAAAAGAAGATGGCAATTAAAATTTATTCTTTTATTAAATCACTATACACCTCCTTCACTCTACCAGCACCAGCTATAGACCCAAGGTATAGCAGCTACTCCTGTTTACTTCATTTTTTTTACCTCCATTTGCCACTTACTACTCTTACTATGTCAACGTGCAGGAAGGTCTCTTATAGAATGGAGCAGCAAAAAGGGAAGAAATTGTCAGAATAAATTAATTACAAATAAAATATACTGTCACTGTCACAAGATTCCATTATTTTTTTTTCATCTCCCCGCATCCCTGATGCTTCATGATCACTACTACAACTACTGTCCACTGTCACTGAGACGCTCCATCCTCGATCGCTACTCGGCTTGATCACATGCTAAATACTTTTAGTCAGATTTCTTAGAGAGGGACCTTCAGCATTCAGCTCCTATATACTTACTACAGACTTGAGGGTGACACAAAATATATTATGATAATGAGCACTGGAATTTTTTGCCTCTAGACAGACTGTATAGTTATAGGTTTTGTGAGGTATAAGTACACAAGTGTAGTTTGAAATTTGGAAAATTTCCTCTCTGATAACAGCAGGTAGTTTATTTAATTTATACAGTATAATTGAAATCGACAAATTTAATGGAGTCTTTCTCTTTTGAACATGAGAGAACCATCGGCCGTTGTGCCCTTGCCGACATAAAACGTAAAGTAGGTAATTACGTGGATATGAATTCATAAGGTTATAGGAATTCATATGCATATAAATAATTATAGTCACATCTCTACTCGGAACTCCCTGTTAGTCATTTATTTTTATATTTATATATACATTTTTTTTGGAAATTCCAATGAGATTTTTGCGCTCGGAGTTTTATGAGATTTGTCAATTGGATTCTATACTTGTGGCTTCAAAAGCTGTGGAGAGCCCTGTACTGTGTATTAAAATGAAAATGACTTTTGTTGGACAGTTTGTGTTGCTATGCTGTGTGAGGGCTGAGATGGGGGATGAGAGGAAGAAAGCAACTTTTCACTGCTAATAATCAAATTCAGAAATCTCGTGACATCTTGACTACCATGTAAAATACAAAGTTGACATTTTTACAATCATTCACCACGCTGCCTTGTCGGCTGCGCTATTAAATAGTGTATAGGCAAAATAGCTATAAAGAGGGCCGAATGCCGAATGCATATTATATAGCAGGAAGAAACTATACTGCCCTGACATGGACTCCTATCCTTACCCGGCTGGACCAACTGTGCAATATGTTTATGATGGTCAGCATAGCGTCAGTTATTAAATACTAGAATACTTCCGCCCGTCGTCTACGACAGGGCTCTTGCCAACAAAAATATCAAATTGGTTAAACTTATTAAAAAAGAAACTCATCCTTG
>JAQFZE010003489.1:0-12514 GCA_034695245.1 Dicyrtomina saundersi | reverse complement strand
GATCTGTGGATCTGGAATCTGGATACTGGATGCTACGGAATGGAATGGATTACCTTGCATGAAATAACAAAACTCTAGAATCATTGACCGAATCGCCATCATTTCCATTTCTATACAAATACAAGTATACTAACAAGTAAATACAGATACAAAAACAAATACCGGCACCGCATCGGCAAATCGAAGCATTGAAAGTTTACTACAATATACTGAATATACCTATACTACTTCCTTTTCCTTCAAGGCACCGTCTGTTTCAGTTCAATTTCAGCTATAAAATGTACCTAATATACCTATACCTACCTACATTACTGCTGCTTCTTTGAAAGTCTCATCCAATCCGATGCCCAGAGAACCAATAACCATCTAAAATCTTCATGGAGAAGGATGTGAGGTAAATCGAAATGAAATGTATTCTGATCTGCTGTATTATACTCAAATATCAATAGTCTTTGGGAGTCAATTTGGAGCAAATACGAAATGTTCGTGTTATTGTTGGGAGGGAAAAGAGGATCGGTATCGGTGCATGTGAAATGGCTTGGGATGAGAATTTCATGCCGGATAAATGTCGAGAGATGCTATGAAGCCGATGTCATGCATAAAACATTAGACGTCAACATTCACATCTCATTCTCTCTCTCTCTCATTTCTCATCGCACGTAGGTGTATGAAATCAGTCAAAAAAGGATAATTCTATCCGATGCCGATATCTATATAGAATACAAATCCGCTTCTTTTTCTTCCTTTTGTTGGAGAAAACCGTATAGGGAGTTGTAATGCATATTGACAGTTGATTTAATATTCTTACTTGATTTTGATATCTTCGACATTCGAAAGGGAGATGGGAATATTTGAATTCGACGAATAAAGAAGGTACAAATTAAAAAAAGACTGATGATGATGTTATTATATTACTGCATGTATGTACATTACTGAAACGTCTCTTACGTGAATTTAGATTTGTATTAATCATATTGCCAGTGCCGGTCTGTCATTGCATATTGCATTGGTGTTGGTTATTAATAGGGATTTGTAAACTAAGCTCTGGGGGGAGTTGATTTTGAATTTGAGTTATTGACAGGGTCAAGTCGTCTTTGTTCGTCTGGATTCTCCTTTTTCTTAAACTACTCTGCTCTGCACGAACTGATCTGTTCCTATATGTTATTATTGCTACTGCGTTACTTCTCTCTAGATTACAATTGAAACTGAAACAATTAGGTGTATGCTATAGCAATAGCACCAACAATAAAGATAGACTATGCAGTAGATACTGATATGATGCAGCTTTCAGTTTCTTTTTTCTACGAATTTCGATTTTGAATTTGGATCCTCTATTTGGTTCTTATGTTCTATATAGATTTTGCCTGACTAGAGGTACCCTTCTCCTTCCTTCAACATCTCAACTGACGCACACTGACAATTCAATGAATTGCTCCAGCAGCTCATATTTCTTTTCTCTGTATAGTTTGTCTTCAGTTTTCTCATCTTTCTCTTAACCTCCAACTTGAAAGTTCAAAGTTTATGAATGGCCTTTATGAATATCAAGGACCAGGGCAGGGCAGGAGGGTAGCCGGGCCGGGGCAGGGCTAGACACACGATTATCTGTACCGATACCGATATTATATTGAGAGGCGTTAAGACAAACACGTAAAAGGAAACTGGAGATACAGAGGATACATTAGAGAATACATAGGCAGATGTACCAATACCAGTACAAAAGTTCAAACCAATACTGCAGACTACTTTTACAGATAGGACCACAGGATTCATTTACATTTCTGTCTTTTCTTTACAGGGTGTCCTTTTTGCTACGGTTGATAATGAAACTGCTGATGCTAAGGATGCTGCCTCTGTGTGTTTGCAAGATGACGATGCTGTTCATGGCGCGATGGGAATGGGATGGGTCTTTTGGAAAAGATCATGAGAATCCGAGAGGGAGAAGTTGCAGAAGATACTTGAGTGTTTTACACTTTACGGTACTTTACTTTCCTTTTCGTTTATAGATTCTTCCCATGCATGAGCTGAGAGCTATGATCATAATAATAATGAACTGTGGAATTATGGAACTGAGTCTGTTACCTCCTGTATGGCGTATGGTATAAAGTATCTGTGTCTTGATGGTGAGAATTTTTGTAGTGTCTTCTATCCATCCAAAATTCAAATCTATCTCAATGTGTATATCAGTAGTCAGAAATTTCCATTCATAGGAACAGAAAGTAATTCACACACAAACACACACAAGGATGTTTATTGAAGGGTCATTAGAATTTAAATGTTACCCACATTTCCTTGTGTTTGCATTTGTACATGAAGGGAAATGCCCAACCAGAGCCACCATAATATAGTGGGCACCACCTAGTAATTGCATGTAAAGTACTCAAGAAAATACTTAAACTCAGAATGCTCCGTCCATTTATATAGAACAAGAGTAATAAGAACAAGATTTCAATTTCACAGGATTAGTTATGGATGAAATTTTTAGTTCTGTTTTGAAATGGAAATCTATGTACAACGATGAAACTATATGGATAACCACTATATGCGTAGTTCCAATAATTAGCCTGCGAGTATAGATTTATATTGAAAAATATTCTAAAGTTCTCCATTTATAAACAGGGGAGTATGGATAATAATTTGGACATGATGTAAATGTGTAAATAATGAAGTTGTAAAATAAATAAAGTATAGACTTTCAATTATTGGTAAATAATTATTTTTTATTCAGTAGGAAAATCAGAGGTACAATTACAATACAATCAAAAAATGATTTCATCTTGATTTGATTTTGTTGATGTCGGTGTCATCGTTGTTTCTGTTTTGTTGCTAGAATGTATTTTCTAATAATTATTAATGTTTTTCTCGTTGATTTGGTTTTTTCTACAGTTTATGATGGTACCTAGCGATATAGAAGCAGTTGTTTGAGTTAAGTACAGTACAGAAGAAAGAATGAACATATTAAGTAGGTATGTTACGTGATTATACTTATGACTTATTGTATTTAACAAAATAATTCGAATTTGAAGTCGATATTAACCAAATAATAATGGTATGACGTATGTACACTAAAATTTACGCATCTAATTATAATTATTAAGTATCAAGTAACAACACTTTTATTATTTTTATATATTGGACGCGACCTTTTCAATTTGATTTTTATGAGAATCTAAATAAACTCAAAATCGAAATCAAATTAATAAACATACAGTTTTAAATAGCATAGCTCAAGTAACATATAAGATCTTAACGATAAGTAAGTTTAAGTTGTAACAACAGTAATTATTATAAGTTAGTAACAAAGTTGACTGGTAAAAGCTTAAAGTAAGATGACGTCCTGTAATCCTGTATATACAGACATAATTATGTACTGATCTTATTTTTTAAAAAAAAGAAAAAAAAGAGCTGACGCCGAACCCAACCTAGTGGTACCTAATAGTTTCGTAATACCTATTAATATTTCTAAATACATTTTTAATTTGTATTTTTGTTTTCAAGTTGTATTAAGTGGTATCGCGTATTAATTTCAATGAGGCGTAATTATTGTAATTAAATAGATAATACTCTAGCTATACAGTTGTATTCTACTGATAACTCACTATTCTAACTACATTGTTGCAAGTTGCAATCTCTAACAGTTACCATTTCATTATAGTATAGCAGCCACAATGTTCAATAGCTACACAAGTAATTGTAATTAGGACAATAGTTGGACGACGACCACGACATACTATGTAACTACTGCATGTATTTCCGTATCTTATTCCAAAAATAGAACAAGAATTATTATAGCACAACGAAAGTGTACGACGTGCGTGAAGAATAATTCAACTAATAAAGATAAAGGCGAAATAGTGATATCTAATTTGGAATTAGAATTAAAAATTAGTAACATAAACAAACTTAATAGTAATAGCTTTTACATCAAATGAAAAAAGGTCTAGTAGTCAATTTTAAAAATATTAAATAATTTCATATTCGAATTGACATTTTTAGCGGGGCACAAAATGTTTGACGATACATCATTATAATAATTACTAAAAATTACAATAATAAGAATAGTATAATTTCATACGTTTTAATATTTATACATTTTTTATTTACTTTATTAGTATGGCATTGTATCCGTTTTCCCTTTTCCATTGCGAGGCACACTTGTTTCCGGTTATAGTAAAATTGCTATTAGGCATTCTTACACCATTGTAAAACAACTTTATATATAGCCGACATTCACGGATATTTAATAGCAATAGCGTAGTTAGTCTTTACTTGTTCATCCTTGCATTTTAATTTTAACTTATTCTCCTAAAAAGCTGCATTCGTTTATTTTCTTTCACACGCATTAATAATCATTACAATTATTATATCATCATATTTAAATACAGTGCTACTGCAGCGTTGTTATAAGTGTAATCAAAAACTTAGTAACACTCTCTTATACATACCTATATATGTGACGTCCAAAAATTTGCATACAATACAATATACACACCATACAATGAAGCTACATCTACACAACACGCAAAAATGTCACTAGTATAGGAAGTCAGTATTCAGTATTGAGCACTACCACTAAGGGGTTAATACTATTGGTTAACGTTTGAATCATTGTAAACTTTAATTTAATTACTTATTACTTATCTAATAGTAGTTTTAGCTTTACAATTAGAATCCTTAATACGATTTCACGATTACAGTAAGATTACGATTGCTTTAAAATTGAACAGTTCCGATTTCCGGGTTGTTATTAAATACATGACTTGGATGAGTAACTGGCCTATATATTTCTTTTTTTAAGTATTCAAGGCAGTACAGTGGTTGTTGTGATTTATTTTTAGTATGTGTTCATTTTGTTTACTTGCCAGCATACATGGGATTCTTAAAGGTTGACGTGGCTTGTTTGTAAATTGGATTTTCACCCTAAATTAAAAGTAGAGACATGTTTTTAAAAGGTATTACACAAAATTTGTGTACTTTTTTTAATAATACAAAATATTTTGAACTTAAAAGCGGTAGATATACTTACGGTGTCCCATTTGGCACTCATTCGTTCCTTCTCAAACCGAGCATACTCCCTCCTATCATGGATATGAGTGAGAAGTTTCCAGAGAAGCAGGAAGAGAAGTCCAATCAAAACAATGGCACCCACCACACCCGCAACAATCCAAAACACTGGTGGCTCCGGTGGGCATTCTTTGGTTTTTTGTGCTTTAATGTAAGGATTCCGTCCAGCATCGTAGCCATATATAAAATAAAATCGACAGTCATTTTCATCCGTGAAAAGGCAGTAGTGCTCGTCATTATTCTCTTCATTGTTTACCACATCCACTTCTTCAATTGGAGGAGTTTTCTTACAGAACCTTGCGCAATCTTCCTCATCCTTAAATTTCCCAGATTGATGAACAATGCACTCAACGCAGTCTTTGTACTCTTCGCAACGTCCTTTACATGTCTAGATTTTTACAAATAATTTTTTTTTATTAGTTTTACAATTTGTGAATTTAGTGAATGAATTTAAAAAGCAATTTGTAATAAAAACTTGGGTTTATTAGTTTGCAACTGAAAAATACAAAACAGAAAACTACTTACAGGACACTTTTCACAGAATCTTCCAGAATATCGCTCAGTTTCAGTTTCTGTACAAACACATTTACCACACTCGCAAGATCCTTTTCCACTGCAGACTTCGGACTTGTCAGGTTCCATACAAGTGCTCTGATTTCAAAATTTTGACAACATTAATAATTATTATTACATACATTTTTCCATATTTTAACATTTAAAAAGCGTTCACAGAGATACAATATTAATCAATACAAACATAAATTTTTGATTGGAACTGATTCCTGTCATGGCATGTACATACCGTATCTGTAGCACACTGGCAAGCAGTCCCAGACCACCCTGGAAGACAAGTGCACTTTCCACACTCACATCGTCCATGAGTTCCAGAACAAAGTTCACCGTTTTCTCTCTCGCAGCTGAAATTGTCGCACTCGCAGAAAGTACCATCGATTTTCTATAAATCACATTTACATCATTGTTAATTTTTATTTTTAGACATACTATACAGTTTGAGTTTGAGTTGGAAAAGAAAATCCTTTAACCTTAACACACATACACAGTATTAGGCAAATTAGGCTTACATAAGTATGCATCATTGCACAACCACAAAATATATTTATATGTAACTGCATGTGTTTTTAACATACCTCATTCGGGTCGTCACGGGTTGCACATTCGCACTGACCGCATGCACAAGTTCCTCTGAAATAATTTCAACGTAAAATTGCAATTAGCTAAGTTTTAAAGGGATATTTTAATTTTGTGTAGCATTCAATCGATAGCTTTGTTGGTAATACCAACTAAAATCCTAAAAGAACTTTATAATTAGGTTTGATGTAATTGCAAATAATCTCACCTGTTTGAACAAATAATCTCTGAAGTATTATCTGGCCGACAGTCACGGTCATCGTCAAGCCGTGAACCACTTCCAGCATTACACTCACATTTTCGTCCAAAGAAAGATTCGTTGCACTCACAAATTCCACACTTGGCCGTTCCATTGAAATTACAAACTGGAGAATTGAATCCAAATCCCTATATCAATCAAATTTAAGAAAAAACCTTAATTAAATTAATTCCTTAAACAACCGTCGATGTAGAAACGTTAATATGTACAAATTTCCCAATAGTAAACTTTTTTTAGTAATAAGAATAGTATACACTTGCCATAAGTGATAGGTGTTAGTATTCAAATTTTAAATTTACCTGATTTCCTGGAACTTCACATGGACACTCGCACAACATTTTCAAGTCAATTGTCATACTTTCGTTGATACCCACACGGTAGATATGGAATTTTTGTTCCCATTCGGCAGGGTTCTTTGGACACTCTGCGATCTCAATCTTTACTGTAAACCTTTGAATTAAACAAAAAAGTATTTCTCTAGACTAAAATTTTCCATACATTTTAAAATCAAACACCGCACCAATACAATCAAATTTGAAGCTATGATCATTTCTTACTCTCGTACTCTTTGCAACAATTTTATTGACGAATTTTATGCGCTTTTTTACTACTTAAAAATGAATATTTACACTTACTCAACAGAAGTACCAACTCTCAAGCCTGAGCAGGTGTTTGTTTCCTTCATAGTGTCATCAAGGCATTTAGAAAAGTATGAAACGCGAATAGATCCACTTGCAGTATCCTTAAGTTCTATGGAAGATGTAATTTTCTGTAAGCAAATAAAAATTGATAACATAAGGAATGTTATGTTATTGGCCTTAAAATTTAAGTATTTAATTTGTAACTAACATTTCACGTTTAGTATTTTGTTTTAAATTAACGTGTTTTTAAGCCAAGTATAAAGTTGGAGTCTGCTATCACAGTTAAATTACTCACTTGGTATTCTTCTTTGACCAGTTCCACAACATTAGATGAGTTAGCAGAGAGTGTACCACAAGTAGCCCCTTCCACGGCAGCGCTCAGCCTCTTATAAATGTCAATTTGCTCTGCTGTCACAGCAAACACCATATTGATAGATTTTTCTTTCACTACGGAGTTAATCTGTGCCACCGAGGGATAGTCTTGAAGAATAGAATGAGTGTATTCTCCTTTTGAGTCCATGTGACACCTGCCATCATTTGGCTTCACGATTCCACCCAACTATATTTTATGTGGAATATATACACATTATTTAAATTTTTATTCAGAAAATTTTTAATCATATTTTTAATTACAGAGTTGATTAATATCAAATTAAAAGTTAAAGATTAAAATGAGAACTTGGAAATATTCATAGTTTGGTTAAAAAACAAACCTTGCCATCTCCAGCATAATGGAAGGATGCATCGGTGGAGAATACTATAAGTCGTCGAGCTTGGGTTCTCCATCCTTTATCACAAAAAAATGATTATTATTGTTTCTTTTTTAACGTACTCATATCTCTAATTTGAAGAACCAATACCAACTGCTCAACTAAAACTACCTAAATGTATTTAGGGCACTTTTTATCCATTTAAAAATAATAGCATAGGTAGAATATTTTGACATACCGATTTGATCGCATACAATAGCTTGCATGATGGCATCAAAACCACCTTCAGGAGCATCAAGATTACCCGAGACTCGTGCATTCCGTACCTCAACCTATTGTCATAGGTCGTTATGACCATCGCATATATGAGAATCATGTTATTAATCATACATAATTATTATACAATATAAACTATGTCACTTGTAAATCTTAGTATTGATTATTAGTTAATATTGTGATTGTAATAATTATTATAAATCAGTAGAACACACGCATCAATTTCAATAACCAATATCAGTATCAACCAATCAATTAAACTTCAATAAAACCATGACCTATATTATACTAATCAGATTATGCAAGTTACTTTTAGGGTAGGTTATAAGTTTGGTAGAGGTATAAATTCTTGGGGGAGATATCTGAACACGTAAGTAAGTTATATTTTAAGATTCAAGGTTAAGATTAAAGGGTTTGCAATTTGCATGAGAACTGTCCTAGTATAATGCTTAATTAGGTATTATACGTTTAATTAATTAAGGACGCAGCCACAAAAAGGGGAAAATAAAAAGGTACACCACCGTGCTTATTAAATAAGGCGGAATTGAGGGCTCGGCTAGATGCTTTTTGTTATAGTATTTAAAATATTATAGTTACAACTTTACTGAGCTAGTGCCTGTATTTAATTCGAATTAAAACAAAATTTAACCTTACACCATATGGGTTAGTATTTAAATCCAAAAATTAAGTATACTTAAAAACTTAAAATTGCTAAGGTTGAAACTTATTGCAGTTTTGAAGTCAAAATATAATTTCTTAGATACTTTTTGGTAAGCCTATAGTTAATCGTATTTAATCCAAACATCCGCCCATACTTAGTTCAATCAGTTATAAAAAACACGGTACGGAATTGCTCACTATGTAATAATAATACTATTGCATTAACCTTAACCTTAGGGGTTTCTTTAAATAGTTACTGGATCCTTAATTGGCGAGGCAGAGTTATCGTTATTATTATTATTAGGTATTTTCAGTGCGTAATTAACTTCAAGTTGAGTTGCATCTACCTCAAAACCCATTAGTTTATAGTACATACATAGTAAATTTTTTGAATAGAATATATGAATAGAAGGGTGTCTCAACAATTTTAAAGGGTTAGGAAATTGCAATATGTGTAAGGAAGTATTTTAATTAATATTTAAAGGGGACAGAGATTAATTATTAATTATCTAAATTTGAATTAACTCGCAAACGTAAAATTGATGTGTGGAGTTGTGGAGTTTATAGAGTATTACAATATAGGATTTGAGTTTGAAAGAAAAAGTGTAGCAAATGTGCAAAGCTATACGAAATATCGCTGAAGCTTATAGTTTTTCAATACTATTATATAGGTATAGAAAGCAATATAATACATATGTATAACTACTACAACCATAAGTAACCTACTAATATTGTAGGCAAAATACCACAGACAGAAAAAAGCAGAAGCAATGGAAGCAAGTTTAATTAAATATATACTTAGGAACCTTATACCTATTCAATAATATTTATCTATAATCTATATTATTTCATGCATATACTGCAAGTTAGTTTTAAATGGTGAATTTGAACTAAGCAAATATAATTATATAATTATGTATACAGTAACATAAAATAAATAATTTTACAGACACAAAGTTAAAGTCACACATTCCAATTAAAAGTCATTGAATTAAGATTACATGGTTAAAAACAGTTAAAGTTTGTCATGTCCTTATAAAAAGAAACGTGAAATAAGAAGGTCATTGATAAAAAAAAACAAGAAAAAAAACTAAAAACTGTGAATTCGTTTTGTTTCTCTTGTTCGAATTTGCATGTTTTTAGACTCTTTGAGACTTACGGCGAAGCGTGAAGTGTCTTGACTGAGAGACATGACGTTTTGAAAACCGTAGGGCGCCTCACAACCGGGACATGGCTGCAGCAAGCTTCATTCATAATTTTCATTGAATATTGTATTTAGTTATTAAAGTTAAAAAGTCTGCGTCATAAAAGTCTTACTTAATAAAATAATTACACTTGTTGTTACTACTGTGAATGTTCTTGAACGAAGAAGATGGTCCTGTGCGAATTTTTTATACATGTGCGTTTAATCCCGGTTTCCGCTGCTATTATGTTTCGTAGTATGTGCAGCTCAGATATTTTCAGCATCACATTTTATAAAAATTTTAATTTGATTTAACAACCAACCAACTGAGCTGACGATATCAAAAAGTTAAAAACTTGCGTGTAAATTGAAAATTTCATTATAACTTGTAACTATTATTATAATTAATTACGTAAAAAACAAATAATACTTGCAAATTTCAATGCAAAATCGCCATACTTGTAATGCTTGCATTTCAAAATAAAAATTGAATTAATTAATAATATTTGGGGCGTGGGAAAGCATCAAGATGCTTAAATTGCTTAAAAAATAGCAAACCAAAGTGCATAACTCAAAACTCGAAATCAAAAATATTAGTACATAAGTACGAATTTGTACACTAAAAGTTGATGTGCTCAACAAAAAAGTGTATATATATACATTTTTTAAAAACGTTCAAAAATCAAGTAGTTTTTCAGTTCTAACGTATCAGTCAAAGTTTTATCAAACTTTTGTCTCTCTAAAAAATAATCGTCTTGTCTCAATTGTCCACAAAAATATGATTGACAGAGTAAGATCAAGACTCAAAAACAATACGACAATAACAAGTCAAAAGAATATGTAACAATGTAATGGCATATACAAAATATTTAAAAATGATAAAATAATATAAAAAACCACCAATACGACCAACCAAAATAATATATAAAAATAAATAGGTACGAGTACATACATTGGACAAAAAAGTGCAGGCAACAAAAATAAGTAATGCTGCATAGTTAAGTATATATATATATATATGGATGGGAAAAAAGTGCTCCAACCGGAACCAACACCACGGTACGCAAAAATGCAAAAAATACTGTACAACACTGACGTCCAAAATAATACAATTATTATGTATAAAAAATCAACCGCCATTGCCATACACCAGACCGCATACCATACCAGTTTACAAAATAACGATGACCAAAAACCAAAAAAAAAATAATTAAAAAAAAATAAACCATAAACGTGCCGACCAAAAACCAACGTTGCACCAAAAATAGCGACATCGAGAGTAAGTACTGACGTAAATACAAAAAATGCAGTACAATTATTATTACAAAATGTTTTTATAGAAGTTGTATAAAAAGGAGACTGCATCCACAGTAAATATGGAATGAAGAAAAAAGACATTCTGTGCTGTAGTAATAAAAATACAAAATTATATTCAGCAGCAGCCTTACTAAAACGTGTACTAAAATATATGTGATAAGTCGAATTGCCGTATTGAGATTCGGCAACTATTTACAATGCGATGTATAAAAAAAATCATTCAATATCTGTGATATGGGGATAAACAAAATTATATGGAACTATTTACAAAAATTGGGATTATAAGGGAATTGGGAACGTTTTTGTTCGTGTTTGGTGACCATCAAAATGACTGAATACTGTATTCAAATGATCACGCAAACTACTTAAGGCGAAGTAGGCAGGTAGTAATTTTGGGAATTAAAGAGGTTTTTTGATAGTCCTATTGAAGAAGTTTGTAAAAATCAAAAACAAATTCACGTGGGCATATAACAATACCTATAGGATTAAAAAAAGATCTAGTATTCGAAAAAAGATCAAAATATCTATATTTCTCCTAATCAGATTAATTTGCAAAAACAAATATGCCTATAAATCTGAAGACGTGATTTCTACATTATATTTGACTGCCTAATCCGACGATACACAAATTTCAAAAATAATTAATTTGAGTATTTTTAGCTTACAGAAGTTGGTAAGTAATGTGAATGACTTACAGAAAAATTTGAAGTATCGGTTGAGAGTATCATGTGATTACGGAAACCGTAGGGAGGCACGCATTTATCGCAAGGTTCTTTAATTCTAAGGCCATTCAACTTTTGGGTTAATTTGTTCTTCTATACATTAGTTATATAGAGTAACAAACCGGGCTTGTATTTAACAAAAACAGCAAAAAAGTCTTTAGTTGTGAAAAATTGTATTAAAAAACACTTCGGTACTTACATATATAAGTACATGAAGAAACTATGATTTCTTTGAATGCAAATAAAAAGACTATCATTCTCTTGCGTGCTAGCTTTCATACTTTTTCAAAGTATTGAAATTTGAATTTGGAATTTAAAAACTCGTACTATAATAAACATAAATCATTAAGAAATGCACGCCTAACTAAAAAATTGTCTGAATTTTCAAGAATCGGTTTGTTACTCATTCATCACATCTACATTTCACTATTTTCAAACATTTTATGTTTCTAATTTGACCAAAAACTGAATTTACTTTTTCTCAACAGTAGAAACAAAAGGCATCACGACTTTATCAACGAAAGAACCAAATCCAA
>JAQFZE010003488.1:0-12514 GCA_034695245.1 Dicyrtomina saundersi | reverse complement strand
CCGAGTCAGGGTCACATCCCATCCACCATGCCACTCTAAATACTTGACTATCATTATTATGCATTATTATTACTACACGAGTCGGTCTCGGTCTCGGCTTCGGTTTCGGTACCGTGTAGTCGGTTTCGGTTATCGCTCGTCGTTTATCCTATATGTTTAGCATTACTTTTATCCTTCAGTCATGAATCCTAATGCATATACTTATTGCAAAACTGAACATAAATATTACCATCACAGAGTCAAACCTACTATTATATATTTATAGAGTTTACAATAAATTTTATTACTGCAGAATTAAGAAATTTTAGAAGAATTTTAAGACCAGCAGAATCATATTATGAGCCGTAGCAGTGCGATCGTAAGAGACATCGAAATTATGCTGTAACTTAATTTGTTTATACAATGCTATACAGTAAATAATTTGCCATATCGATACAACTAATTGTAAGTTAAGTCGCTGAGTCAAAAACTGTAAAAAAAATCTCACTTTTCCCAAGCTAAAAAGAATGCAGTAATTTGTATATACAGATCAGAACCTTTTATTGTCTTGGATACGAGTTCAAAAAATCTTATAGCTCGACATCGACATGTGCTCTTACTTAGCTGATAGTCTACAATCCATTTAAGAGCCATTTGCATTCTCGTAAAGTCTGAACGTGTACACGAGTCTCAGACGAAAAAGAAAATGGAGAGAAAGGTAAAATAATTTTCTTACGATTAGCCCAGGGATACATACAGCTACTTTCATTCATACATTCTCAATCTCAACCCAACTCCCCCTGTCTGTCTCAGTCACTCACTCTGACGATGAGTCAGTTTGAGTCGTGGCTCTCTGCCTTTGGTGTATTTTCTTCCCCCTTTTTCCACCAATTCTAAACACCCAGAGGTTATATGTTGTGCAATAATATTACTTCAACTATAAGGGCAAGTGAGCTCTGCGATAACACGGAATTGCCTATGAGGATCTTGAAGGAATAATACAGCGAAATTTGCTCATTATTTTGCGTTGTTTCCATACACTTAATTAGATAATTTACTTGCACATTATTATTATGTTGTTAAAATTCATACCTCAATTATCATTCCAAAAAATGATTATTAGACTAAATTGCAAATTTTCAATTTAGAGTATTTATTTAGAGTTTGAAAATAGGAAAATTTTAAAATATACGTAGTTGGGGAAATAATTAAGCGTGGTGGCCTATAGTTCTCTATTACGCAAACTTAAATTTAGCAAAAGGCTTATTTGTATTTTTCACCAACAATATAAAATATGTAAATAGGCACATAATAATAACACGAAGGAACTGCCATCGCCACTACTGGATTTAATGTAATTTGATTTCCTATGGTTTTGGGTCTTGGGGTCACCTATATACCACTGCACCTGCCTGCACTGCAACACCTATCTACTGGTATGTGACTCTGTGCAGTACCTACTGTATCTGTAGTAGTAGTAGTGTATGGTTATGAGGAAGATATTTCGCAGGGAATATAAAACGCCTGGAGTCCTGCGGGGATTATTTTATTCGAGATTTTATGTGGAATGTACATATAGGCTGTGTCTGTAGGTAGTAGCTATAGACCTATAGGCACCTGGGATGAATGACGACATGGTGATATGAGAATAGTTTTCGACATGAAAATCCTCTTATTTTGTCTCCCACGCTATTGAAAAGAGAAAACAACTTGCTGCACTCCTCCTTCTTTCTCCAGCTCCAGACTCGAGACGAGAGGAGATGAGGACGAGAATGAAAACAAAACTAACACCAAAAAGACAAAGACGTCAATTTACCTCCATGACGTGGCCCGGCCATGCTCCTCGCCCCTAATTCTCTTTAAATTGAAAATGGGGAAATATGGACGAGAGAGCGAGCAAAACAAATGTTTCTTACAAAATGTTTTCTATCTGTGGCACTTCCACTGTGTCTGTGTCTATTTCGGAATAATTTCTGTATATATTTGTATTTTAAGTTTTCTACTTCTTCTACGTAACGTAGAGGTATGTGAGTCGGAACGTGTCTCCGCTCAACTGCTGTTCCTCTGCGGAACTCTGGACCAAAATCTATAATAATATATTTCCATTCACTTCCATAGGCTGACGAGAGTCTCCTTCTCATTCGCGTAATATGTAGCTCTCCTGTCGCCTGGCTCTTGTAGATTTACATCGTCACTACTCTCCAGGTGTACCAGAACATGTGGTTGCGGTTTAAATTACACTCGGCAAACTAATGTTCCGCCATTCAACGCTCAAGACCAAGAGGACGAAAAACACTGCTGCTCCAAATGTATGCCTGTCTCTTCAATGGCTTCATTCCATTCAGAGACACGCAAAATAAAGAAAAACATGTCAACGTTGTAGTTTCGCTGAAAGTGCCCCAAACGTTTAGGTACGTCGCCGCCACATACCTCAATTTGAAAGAATTGAGAAGATGTGAAAGTGTGTGTGTGTGTGTGTGTGTGGGTGCTGTGACTGTTATTAGATACTCTATAGCGCTGTACATCTGTATGAAATTCAGATACCGGACTCGAGGCTAGTTTTCAAGGGACCTGACACGGTTACGGCCACGGACCAATGAGCGTATGAATGGGAGTGAGGAAGAAAGAGTGGTTGTTTTATGGGAAAACTTTTGGGATCTCTCTCTCTCTACTCAGTCCCCGCTTTCCTCATATGTCACACATAACTCCCGTTCTCACGTCTCACTACCCCCACGTCCATGAAGTTTCAATATTCCATTGTCATTGGAGAACGGGGGACGAAGTACGACCAGCCAAGTCAAGCCAAGCAGCCCTATCACAATGACAATGACAATCGACATCTGTATGCAGTCAGAGTGACCTTAATAAACCCATCCGCATCTTCAGGATCCCCTCGTCTGGCTGTCCTCCACAAGCACACACACTCAGATCTTTTAAACCCATTTCCTACACAACTACCTACATAGCTTCGTATATAGAACTGTCTCACTAGAGCATTCCTTATAGACGGTCCATCCCTCTCTGGTCCTAAAGCTAAAGCTTCTGTGATGGAGTTGATAATCCTAATCCTAATAGTAATTAATACAGTGTAATGAAAGTGTAAACTATTTATTGGAAAATATCAGCACTTTCCCGATCTCCCGCCTTACTGTCAGTTAGCTGTAAGGAGGAAAATAACTTGATCAACTCAACCCGTTTGCTGACCATTGTGTAGCTTTATTAAAGATAATAAAGCTTTAAAAAAAACTCAGGAGGAACGCACATTTCATGTATGTATCATTTGGATTTTAGAAACTGAGAAACTAAAGACAAGGACCGACCGAAACCCATAATAAATTACCTCTGCATTAATTTACACTGTAATGATAAAGGAGAGCCCTGTAAGCCTATAGCTAGCCCCCGTATAACTTACAGTGCCAATGTAAAGCTCAAGCAAAAACCAAGACGTGCTAATTAATTGAGTGTCTACACACACACGTCTGCCTGTCTGTACGCAGCTGCTGTAAATATAAATAGCTTTGGTGTAAGGCTCTTTACATATATTCGCAATTAAAAGTTGTTCGTTCAACTCTCGAAAAGTTTTCCTTGCGACGAGTGCCTTACGATTTACGAAGGTTACCTATACTAATATACAGTTGTATGACTGACGATGAGAATGGAAGCTATAGGTAACATAGCTACGTCTTGGTAGTAGGAAAATGTGCACATATATTATGCACTGATACTCATTAATAAACGAATCATGGATACGAATAATAGGAAAAGGATACGATGCGGTCTGGACGAAACTGGATGGTTCATTTTGTACAATTCACAAGTATTGATATCGATAGTTACGTATGTGGAAGATTACTGAAGGATCTATGGAGATGTGGACTTAATAGGAATCGACAATGGGGAAAAGAGCGGATATCTGTACATACGAGGGGGAATAGTGATAAGAGGGGTAGGGGGGGGAGTTGGTCGGAGTCTGTAAGTGCAAAGTTTGAGGCTAACTGGAGTGGAAAGTGAAGGTGGGGGGAAAGGGGGAAGGAGTGGGGGAGGCGAGATTGAGGAGATAAATGGAATTAAAAGCGTATCTAAGGAAGCTAAAGCATTTACGTGAGCAATTTATGAGTTGTTTCGTTTCGGTTCATTTAAACCAGATAGCCATCCACATTGCATTGTAATTTCCAATGGAAACAATAATTTTTCGAGTGAAAACTTTCCTGGAATTTATTATGTAGAGAGACCGAGACCGAGACCGAAACCGAGACCGGCAACGTACGTCACCGATAGTCCCAGTCTTTCCTCTATCTATTACAATACAGATACATACCATTATGTCCTTCTGCTTTTAAAAGGTATACATGACGTGGACGAAATTACTCCAACTTAAAGAGCCTCAACTATTGTAACTACGCATACCGCCATCACAACTATGTAACAAGATTTAAGTCTGAGAAAGAGAGAGAGAGAGATTACCAAAGTCCTGCTACATCCTATCTCTGTCGCAAAACTACTGGTAGAACTTATGGAACGCTCAAGAAAAGAAAGGATCAAGTAGGTAGGTAGGTAGTAGTATGCCTATACGTAAATAAAACTCTCATGATATTTATCTTCCCAACATAGCACAGCATGGCAGGCAGACGGGGAACGGCAGGGTTCAACAAAACAAAACTTGGGTCGTACAACAATTACTGCCAACCTCACAGCAAGTCCTTTGAAATCTCGAAATATTTCAACTCTGTGTTTTATAGTCACCCACAGTCAGTCCTCGTGCTACTCTCGTTAATTACGTAATTCTATATAAAAACAAGTAAAAACTTTTTTTTCTCCTTCCTTTCTACAGCTTCATAGCATCAGCCTTTCGGCCTTTCGAAATACATATGGTAGTGGCTACTACGGACACGGTACGGTCCTAGTGAGAAACCCTACTGATACTCTCTAGCTGACTTGCAATGTATAAATTACCCGACTCCAACTCCACCGCCACTCCAGATCCAGAAACACGATATCATACTTACAACTTGACAATTATGGCTAATCACATTATTGTAGATTGTTCAGTATTATAAACAGAATGTCATGCCATAAAGCCCAAGAAGAACAACAACAATAACATCCTTATGTTTCACAGTAATTTATAAATAAACCCTCTATCCAAGCGCGACGGCTCCAAATGGGGGCTAAACTTTGAACCTATATGATAACCTATACATGCCTCTGGCTGGAGACACAACATGCCTTTCAATGAAAGGAACACGATTCACAGTATCTGCGTACAACATTTTTGATTTTTGAATTCTTTAGGTAAATTAAATGAACCTACCTAGAAAGGTATTTTATGCAATTATTATTAAAAGTTAAGTTTGGCTATAGCTAAAAAAAATTTACATTACGACAGCGCTCCTCGACTATAGCGACACCGGGACCGAGACCGACCACGGTCGAGTACATAAAAGTTACAAGTTTTACAAGTATGCTCGCCTATTTTTAGACAGGTAATTACATAAATAAATGAGTCCCTCGACATTCTCAAAGAATGTAATTTATAGTTTACATGAAACAATTTGTACCTTGAATATCATCGACATCGCAGGAGAGAATATTTGGTTTAGGAATTCCATTCTTGCTGTAAGAATTCAATTGTTCTACGAGAAGGTCCATTTTTGAATTGTCCTATATAAAATAAATTAAAGAAGGAAAATTATTAGCATATTATTTCAACCTGTAAATATACTTATATATCTAAAATCCAATCATTATAAGTGTAATCACAAAAGTCAAAATACACTCTCACCATATCTATAAAATATAATACAAAAAATAATACAGTTAGAATAGATAATAGCTCTGTGGACACATCACCGACATTCCGATTGTCAACTCCATTGAGAATTTAGAATCCAAAATGAAAATGAAGTATAGAAGAGGAAGAGAGAAGAAAGAGTCATTAGAGTAATTAAGAGGAAATTTACGAGGAAACTAACTCATCTCATCACATCTTCTCATTCATTACCAAACTCTGTTTACGACTTCTCATTTATCAATTTTATTGCATTAGTTCTTATTTCCCGTAGGTACATACCCACCTACCTACCACTACCGTAGACCGTAGGTAGGTACTTCTACTACTCACTCTACATATTATCATGTCGATTGTCGAATTCGAATTAGACCCTGCAGAACTACAGGCTAGAGACCATAATATAGACTTTTGCTAAGCTCAGCATGTAATAGAATAGAATTGGACAAGCATAACACTTACTTTTGATAGTAACATTGCAGTAGTAATTACATAATAAGAGATCATTCTATTCATTCTAAAAGGAAGCTACGGACAGAAATATTATATGTAAAAAAATAACTCTAATAGCACTAAAACATAAGTTATAATTAATAATATTAGAGCTTTAAGCATAGACTTGTAATACTCAAGTTTCTATACCTACATATATGTGTACTATATACTATATAGTGTTTCCCTCTTAGCACTTTCCCTAACAGCCAACTGGCCACGACTCCTTTCGCCTTTCCCTTCCTCAACACTAACATTTTCGTTGACGTCTTTTATCATGAGAGGAGGTTGAGAGCCGACCAGGCACTTTATTGATGTCATCATAACTTTTGAAATGTGAAAATCTGGAGTGGGAATCAAATGGTGAGAGTGCCAAATTGATTAGATGCAGCTAATGGCATTTCTCCACACATTACTTCTCAATCTTCCCAATTGAACCAGAAATCGAAAGAGAAATCGGAGCTCACGCTATATGAAGCAGAATCCATCCTAAGTTAATGTCTCAAGTTCCGTTCTCATTTTCTATGTCCCTGTCCTATCCTACTACTACTATATACTACACGGTGGCACGGCTGAGCACGGTCCTGATTTAGTATTGTGGTGAGAGGGGAAGATAAACTAAATTGCACCGGGACCGGTAGTACCATTAAATGGTGCTGTAGCAGCATTCAAAAAAGTAATTACATGTATAAAATGGTCACAAAGGTAATTATCAATCCGTATATATACACATCTACCTACCTACCTATAGGTATATCTCCTTTTTACAACGAAAACGGAAATAAACGTAGAGAATTGCAGGAATAAAATCCCTCACGAGAATGATCAATAATAATACCATAAACATCTATAGGTATAATTTAGCTTTAGGTCTATATACTCTTATGCCTCCGCTTACCAATCGAAACTTGGTTTTATTTGCAGCTTTAAATATTTCTTGAAATTGTGATCTACTAAATACAACTAATTTCTGAAGACATTCCTGAGACACTTTACGACTCTCATTCACGAAAAAGTTATTAATCGCCTTCTTAGATAATTGTCTCTGGAGAGGCTTGCACTTGAATATTGACTTGGTGGGCCTCGCAATAATTTTCAAATTCTTCCCATTCAAATTGTCCGCCTTTGTGGGTTTAATGGATTTATGTGGATTTAGTCCGAGTCTTTTTGTGGGAGCCATGATGATGCTTCCCTCCTCACTTTATTTTGGGCGTATGTGTGCCCTTATTGTAAGCTAGTAGTAGTAGCAGTAGTATTTTAATTAGTTTCTATTTATTTGATTTTTAAAAAATAAGTAAGAACAATATAATGTTCAAAAATATACTCAAGCTGAACACTTTAATTCATCAAAAATTTAAAAAAACTATATAACGCTCTCAACCACACACTTTTATACGGCAGATGTACTAAAAAAGTTGAACACGTTTTTTAGAATTTGTATTTTAATTTAGATTAGGCATCCATCTCCATCCTGTAAATACTTTTTGAACGAACGATTTTCTTGGCACACTTTTAGAGCTCTTTCTAGCGTGAATAGTTAATAATAATAAAAGTTCTTTGAATTTAAAAAAAACTTTTTTTCATAAGAAAATATTTAAAAAAATTGAGAGCTTAAGTTTATTCGCTTTTCCTTGATTTTAATGTACCAATAAAATTATTGCATTAATAATTTTATTATTCTCTTTGGAGATCCTTTAGATTATTTGATTAGAGCTCAAGAGAAGATATTTAAAACCGAATATAAAATCATCGTAAACCGTCGTTGTCGTTACTACCACGACTGCAAAAATAATATAATTAACATAATTAAATAGTATAGGCAGACCGAGCGAGTGGGGAGAAGAGGATAATATTTTATATCGCGATTCTTTATTATACACGACCTACTCTGCGTTCTGTACCTTGGTATGGTACTGGTCCTGGACCGAATTCAAATATGTGCCTAAGGCATAAGTATTATGCAGTTGTATGTACCTATACCTCCAATAATAGTAATAATAATAGATATACTAGGTACCTACTTTAATTTGAGTATCTGACGCTCACACATTATTTCTGATGAAATCCCAAGAAATTAGAGTGATGCCACTAACGAATGGTTTAGTTCAAAGAGCTAGTGTAATAATAAAAACCACTAAAATTCAAATTGGTAATTAAATTTTTAATTATGTCTCCATAATTCTCTGTTTTTATACACTTGGAACATCTGGATCTTAAAAACAACGGAATCATTGTACAATAAAGGTACAGGTGACCCACAGCTGATTTTTTTCTTCAAGAAAAAATACCGGCTTCAAAAAAAACGCAAGTTTAAACTTATTACACAGTACCTATATAAGTAGTTTCCATACTATTTAGATAGGAAACTAATTGAAATCACGAAATCACACAAAGGAATGTTGTAGCAAGTCACCATACTCGTTGTGGGCCGTAGTAGTTTTACGTATAGTATGCAAATTTTTAATCTTTTAATTTATTTTTTTTTAAATTTAGGAACCCTGTTGCTATCCATTGTACGGTTAAATTTACATAAAATTTTTACTTTAAAATTAAAATGAGGTTTTAAAAAAAAATTTGTTTTGTGTGTCTTACCTTAGAGTTAGAGAAAAGACCACTCCATCGATTAGTTTGCTTAGTATTTTTGACTTTGAGGGATCCTTCGTGTGAAATAAGTCCCGTGGTGGACTGTGGTTGGGACCCTGGTTGCCAACTGGGGGGAGCACCAAGAGTTCCACTAGTACCCGTGGACAGGGAAGAATTGTCGAAGGTCGTGTTTGCCGGAGTCCCTGTCGTACTCGTCCCAGAATAACTTGCATCTTCAGTCGACACACTGAAAAACTTGTGCTTTCCCCGCTGCAATAAACACACAAACGGAATTGTCTTTTTAGTCTTTGAGCTTTTAGAGCATTTAAGTTGAGAATGAAAATCAAAAATTAAAATTAAACACACACACAAACACACACACACACACACACACACAAGCAGACACAGAATCCACACGTCACTCACGAGTCATAGTCCGTTTTGATTTCAGGCTTTGGAAGATTTCTATACAGAATAATGATAATACGGCGGGGACTAGACTATATATATACTACATGCAGATATCCCTACACAGTCACCGTCACAGTCACTCGCACCGAGCCCAGTCCCAGTCCCGGTCGCGGTCCCGTTAGGACAACGGGAGTTATTACAGTTTTACAGTCCACAGACGCTCCTGACGACGCTCGAAACACCGGAGCCGGAGCCGTAAAACCAAGAGAGATAATCGGTGTGGTGATAGTGGATGAAGAACATGGACGGGAGCGGGACGAGAGAGCAGCCAGGGAGACTGCGAGAGTGAAATCAACTGACGATGAGTTGAGTTACTTCAACAACCACAACGACAGACGAAACGAATGACGATTATAAGAATAACTTTTCCTATGGTTTTGAACGGGGAGAGACGGTGACGGTGAAGCCATTCATTTTAATTTCCTTTGTGTGTGTGTGTGTGTGTGAGTTAAAGTTAAAAAAGCGACTGCTTGGTAATCTCGTGTAAAAAAATGTCTCCGTACATAAAGGACCTTCTCCTCCCTCCTCATCCTCATATAGTAACGTTCATGTTTTTTTTTGTATTTGTATAGATTCCAGGAGGGAGAAACGCTTCCCTGTAGTATTTCTTCCCGTAAGCATAGCACATTGTTTTTGCGGATTTACGATTACAAGAAAAAAAAGAGCGACGGAGTGAGAGTAGGAAAGCATGTTATTTACAAATTGTTTTCGACTTGAGAACCTTGTCTCATAACTTGATCCATTTTTTTTCTCCCTCTCCCCGTCGCCGTCCCTCACACCAAGACACAACCAAGAGAGAGCGGCAACGGCGACGCACTCAATGTCAAAAACGCACATTTAACTCAACCCAATGTGCACCACGTAGGTACATATCCGTACACCTAGGTACAGGCACCGGTCCAGGTCCCGGTCCCGGTCCCGGTCCCGGACCGGCTACCCGTACATAATCACAGTCCCAACGCGAATCACACCGAGGACCGAGCCGTCTCCGTCTCCGGCCCTGGTTCTGGTCCTGGGGTCTCTGTTTGTAAAGGAAGATAGACAGAATGGAATTCCCCCGGATTCCATCACACCGCCTTCATGTCTATTTACAACAATGCAATACATCCTCCTCCACGGACATTACAGTCTGTATTTTGTATTTTCTATTGTATTCTTCATCTATAATATGGGTGTCCTGTCATGTCTTTTGAATTTGAACAAGGAAATACCTCCCTACAAATATCTGCGTACACTCCGAGAGCAGGGTCTGAGTGTGGGAAATATGCACAATATTTTTAAATTTCGTAGTAGGTACTTGTTTGTACCCATACAGTTACAGTGCAGAGAAAATATGTAAATCGCTGGCAGCCTGTGACTTTTTTGTCGTTGACTTTACAACATAATAAGTACATACCTACCTAGCTACATAGCTACATATATGTGTGGCACTCGACATCCGATCCGAAAGTGAGATTGCCATTAAAATCAGAGAGAATATCATAACCTAGCTATTTTTTACATGTTGTACCATAGTAAACCATCACTCCACATCTCCCACCATCACCACCCAAGGCGTCCACGATTAAATCCGGCCGAGCACTCAAGATCTAAATTAAACTGACTCGACAAAGCTTCTGTCTTCCAGAACTACAGCTGAAAATAGTTGCCAATTTGTCAAAAAATAATTAGCAATTAAGAATTTACAGGGAAGTTAATGGAACACAAAGTGTTACATAATTTACTTTCCTAATATAATTAAAACCAAATATGTAGTGCACCATAACTAAAAAAAAAAGAAGAAGAAGATGTGTAATTATAATAAATCTGATACAGATAACCCCACAATAAATAATGAAGGGGTCGCAACCCACTAATCAGAGAGGAGATCAGATCACTATAGTGAGAGGGAGGAGGGGGGAGGGCAGTCATTCATTGCTCAACAACTAGAAGCTTTTCTTACAGACATTACATGTGGAGTTTACAGAAAAAGGAGCAAATAATAATCATACAATAAAAATGAATCTCCTTTTGGTTTCTAGCTTGAATAGTTTGTGTGTGTGTGTCTGCATTTTTTGTTTTGAAAATACTATATAGTACCTAGTAATAATAATATTCGCACAAAGAATAGGCTGATGGCCAAAGTGTGAACTGAATTGAAAATTCAAGTACAGGGTCTCTCTCTCTCGCTCTCTGGACTGGAAGAAGATGTCTTCTGCTGAACACATTATTATGTTGTAGTTATAATGCCAAAAGGAAATTCATTTCTCTCTCTCTCTCTCTCTCTCTACCCTTCACTGTTTCAATCAGCTCATGAATGAGATGAGCTTACATGACTCAAGCGCTCAAAGTAGGAGCAAAGTGTAAGGAAAACAGTCAACACCGAAACCGAAAACAAAACCGGAGCACGTCACACCACACCACAGTGTGGAGTCACCACAGCACTGCAATGGTGTTGTAGTCGTAATCGTGAGTAGGTACCTACCTAGGTAGGTACGTATAGTCTCAAAGTGTTGGAAGGAGAAAAAAAAATTAAAGAAGAAGAAGAAGAAGAAAAAAAAACCGCGACGTTCTTCGAATAAGAATGTCGATGATGATGTTAAAATTCGGTGACGGTTTCCTTTCCTCCACGGATCTCATTCTCGTTCCCATTGCCAAATTCAAAAAGATGAACACTCAGCTAAAATCTGATGTGGAACGCTTCAGATGCACATGATTACTTCCAAAGTTCTTTGTCTCTCTCGTAGACATAACTATAGTCTACAGAATATATAGCTGTACTATTATATGAAAATGAAGCTGGTTAAAATTATCTATATAATGTACCATGGTCATGACCATGGTCATGCTGTACATACATATGTATTAACCACGTACCTGCCCTTACTGCTATAGGAGGTGGTACATGTTTTAAATTAAAATTATTTTAGTGTATAGTATATTATGCTTCTTGAAGCGAATTATTATGCACATCCCTAATAATATATACTCAATTCAGTTTACGCTATACTTCGCATGAGCAAACGCTATTGCATAATCAGTCCGTGTTGCGAATAATATTAACTCACAACAACTAGAATTTTATACAGGAGGTGTGGAAGGAGGAGCTTTCACCAAGATTCTAGTTTCTATTATTCAGTTCCCTATTTTTTAATTTCAATCCTGAGAAAGCTCATCAGATTTTGGAGGAAGATTTATTTTATTTTACAATATTTTCTACAA
>JAQFZE010003487.1:0-12516 GCA_034695245.1 Dicyrtomina saundersi | reverse complement strand
GCTTTGATTGTTGATATTGATGTTGAAGTCTTCGAAATTAGAAATAATTTTTCACGTGCATATGATGTTTGCTGTATTAAAAGAATTGGAGATAGGTAGTTAGTGTGTAACTATGTAATTTTAATGGATTAAACATTGAGCACATACATACGTACTACCTATTTGATGACTAATTTTAAATGCTGAAATGTAGATATATATGTAACTTCCACCCATACGTTCAGGTGGCAAATATTATGTTAGTATAATAGTACGTATTTCTGTCTTTGCTGATTTAGTGATCAGATTTAGATCATACGGATGACGGATGCGCAGGAATAATATTTCATTAAACCCAGTTAAAACTTTAAATATGGTAGGTTGAATATTGACGTTAGAGAGTGACCTTGTGATCATGAATACAAGCGAGATCTCATCGTCTTTAAGTATCTTCTATCATTATAATGTAGTAATATTTGAAGGAGCACCACATTAAATAGAAGAGCTAAACCTGTGAATTTGTAAACAGTAGCGTAATAAGTCGACAACACAGAAAAAATTTAATGTGAAGGAGCATGCATGCATGTACGATTTGTTTCTGAGATCAAAGGTATAGAATTAATGTTGTGTTATTGAAAGAGTTTTCTCTACCAAACGTATTGGAATGTAGATTTGAAGTCGAATTAGAGCGTAGTACCATGAATTGAATATGAGTTTCCATGCTAGTATTTGGTATGAAAAGTATATTTTTAGAGCTTGGCAACCCGTCTGGCTAAAATTAAGTGCGAAGTATTTTTAGGCGGCAATGTTAGGCCATCCTGGTATACTTACCTATACCTGCTCATCGTTCTCCCTTTTCTCTTTCTATTTGTATTTTACAAAAATGTGTCATTTGATCCTTTTTTTAAAATTCGCAGATCAGCCCAGGACATGGCTTAGTTGCCGTTAAAGAGTGTACCCGGATATCATAAGGGTCGTCAAATCCTGGACACGCTGGAGAAGCGACATCCCCGCAAAAGCCCCGGTGGGGGTGGGTCGGCGAAGAATCCGCGCCGGAAAAACAAAAATGGGTTGAAAATTAAAGAAGAAAAGTCCTTGAATCCAGTGGGACCGGACCCAGGCGGTGGTTCTGGTCCTAACTTGAATTCAAACCTTCAAGACCTTGGAGACGGATCTTCGGCAGATCCTACTCCAAACAAAGGGCTAAATGATGACCTCATGCTTAATGGTGCCGATATCAAAATGGAAAATCCTTCCACCCCACTCCTCGACCCCAAAACGGAGTGCCCCGATATCCCACCTCTCTCTGATCTCGGTCACCCTGATTTTCCTGACTGTAAGTTTGACGTATTTGTGTAGTTATTCTTTCAACAGCTTTATTGTAAATCTTCGACAAATTTGGCCTTGATGCACCGACGTATACGTATAATAGAGTAAAGAATGTAATAATTGATTTTGCGTTTTATGCTCATAATGTTCGGTGCGGAATATTTATTTTACTGTCGCAGTTATTCCAATTTCAAAATGGTTCCTTTCTTTGACACTGGCCAGAGCCGTTTTGCACAATGTAATGCTCAGAATAGTTCAATTTCAATAGTGGGCTTGGCCTGAAGTCCCTACTTTATTGCTTTTTGCTTTTTAAGTACTGTAATGTACAAGTTTACGTTATATTGTGCGATTAAATAGTGTAATAAATATAAAAACACTTGTTCTTTATAGTTTGTAGCGGTGGTTTATAAATAACACAGTGCCTTTCGGATACTTTAATTGATCAATTTTACTCTTACGTTTATAAAAAATTAACTTTACGATGGTGGATAGCTATTATACGGATTAAAGATGTGGTATGCTTGTTTTAGCTATTTCCAGTCAAAGTAAAAAATCAATTCGTTTCACCGGAGTCTAATTAAATTTTAATTCATTTCTTTTGTACATGTTAAATCGACTTTTAGCATAATGAAACAATAAAAAATTGAACTCACTAAGCTAAAGCCCCGTTCTGAGTTAATACGTCTCCTGATTGGAGGATCACGGTGATTTAGTTATTTTGCGGCTGATTGATTAATTGAAATTTTTAATTTCGGAGGACTAAAAAAGAATACCTTAATTTCCAGTACCGAATTAACTACTGCAATTTTTATTTTTAAATGTTATCACGTATTGTTTTTTTTTGTATATATAGCTACGTACATTTATATTGCCGCTTTTTGCTTTACTCTAAGTAGCCATCCATAATTTGGAAATATACACGAAGTTTGAGAAGTTATAATTATATAGGTATGCATGTGTCTTGTTGAAATAATATATATGTATGTATATATTTATGTATGGGAATGCTTCTAGTGTTGAATGTACTTCATCTTAATGTTTTGAATACAGGAGAAACTTAAATGGCTAGCATGTGGTTCTATGGTCCTGCCAAATACGAGTTTAAAAAATAATTTACACAGCTTTTGTATAATTACATTTTTTTTGCGTCATTTTGAGCAGCTGTGATTGCAAAATATCTACATAATAGTGTTGGCTTCTCGATGTATATATCAGACCTTATCTTACTTGTAATGATAGTACAATGCATGTTATTAAACTTTAAACTGTACTTAAATTACTTTTTACTGGGAATTGTACTGTTGTGCTATACAAGAATGTGAATGTATTTCATTACAGTGGAACGTATTTCTGTACGATTTCTAAAAGTTGAAGCGTAAATTTTGTTGAATTGTATTACAAGTGTTGCTTAATGCGTTATTTTTGTTATTGCAGGTAAACCTCCTATGAATCCTTATTGTTACCCCCATTATAACAATAATTTACCGCCAGGTAACAGCTCAATTCCACCTCATCCTCATGGACCAGGAGATTGGCCTCCCATGATGGGGAATTATGGTCCTTCTGGCCCTCCTCCAACAAAGCAACAACCAAGTACATTAGAGGCACAATATATGCAGCAACAGAGTCAAATTTTTGTCTTCTCAACGAAGTTAGCGAACAAAGCAGCGGATGCTGTATTCCAGGGACAGTTCCCTTCCATCATAGGCTTCCACACGTCACAACCAGCAACTCGAAAATTTTTAGAGGTATGTACAAACATTATGTTCCCTAAACTTCTCTAAAATTATGTTTGCGCGTATTTAATACGTATCTATGCATACCGTAACGCAGTAGTAGTAGCCACAACCTTTGTTTTGACTTAAGTATCTAAGGCCTTCGTAGTTTTACTAACATCAGACGTAGACTAAAGCATTAGTTAGTCACCTGGTGATGTATAGTATGTGGAAAAGTTTCTAAAATTTAGATTCACCACCGTATACATTGCTGGGTAACAGCTTGATTGTATGTACTTACAGAAAAATCCTTTCAAAATGAATAATTTTGGGCGCCAGTTCCAAGGTAACCCGAATTGGCCGCCGCCTCCAGTTCCGCCGCCTCCAGGGAAAGGGAAAGCAGCCAAAGGTCATCAGCAGCAACAGATGGGCATGCCTGGACCGAATCTTCCCCCTGATTTCAATATGCATGCCGGTGGACCCCCTCCATGGAATACTCACAACTCTCCTCCTGTAAGTTTTTTACGCTGCTCCAGGTTCATGCAAATATGTTCATAAGTAAGAAGTCCCTTTTTTTTAAATAAAGTATGTCGTAGTTTTGTAGGTACATTAGGTGTGTGCAGTTATTGCACGATTTAAGTTGCATGTCAACTAATTTTGATCTCCGTACGTAGCAGCAAAAGCAAAATCAACAAGGATATTCGAATTATTACGACGCCGGTCCTTTATGCGGTGGAGGTCCCCAACAACAAGGTCCTGGTGGCCCAATGGGTCCAGGGCCAGGACCCCCTGGTCCCGGAGGGGGTTCAATGAACAGCGGACAATTACCCGGTTATTTTCCTGGTGGTCATAGTAATCAAATGACAGGTAATGGTCCTCAAGGTCCAATGCCAACGGATACTCGTTGGCAAAAAATCCCTGATGAAAATCTAACTCCTCAACAGCGACTGCATCGTGAAGAGCAACTTGCAAAAATGAGAACCATGCAGAAATTACTATTCCCCGAAAATGATCATTCTCATGCCCCAGGAGACCCTAACTGCCATCCAATGCCACCCCACGACAATATGAATGCATACGATATACCTGTGAGTGAAGTTTGAAAGAAAGTTTTAACAATTGTACAATGGTCATTTAATATGAATCAAAGTTATAGTGTTTTATTTAATGAATATTTCCAATCCGTTTCAATAACTACTCATTGTGTTTGCAATTAGGGTGGACCACCTGGACCTATGGGGATGGATTACATGTCTCCTGGACAAGGTGGGCCAAACAATAAGCCTCATGGAAACGAATGGTCATCACCCCCAAATAATTTTTTCATGGATGGTCAACCAGGAATGAAACCAGGAGCTTTACCTCCTCCAGTCGGTCCACCTAGTGGTAACGGTGGAAGACCTAAGGTTGGCGGAGGAAGTATACCTAGTCCTGCTACTCCACTGACTCCTAGTAGTTCGTGTGGAGGACATCACAGGTAATTTTTAATCCAATTTCGTATTCAATTCGTAGAATAATAAATGTTTTGCGTCTTCATGTTTTTTTAACTGATGTAGACCTTCTCCGCATTCACCAATGTCGAGTGAGCCGTTATATCCTGGAGGAGGTGGAGGTGGGGGCAACCATCCTTTTTATCCTACAGGGTATTATAGCCCTCAGGTTGGACATGTACAAGACAACTCTCCTTCAGCTACCGTCCAACGAAAAGACTCCGAAAGTAGTAATAGTGAAGGGGGGAAGAGTAGAAAAGACAAATCCTCATGTTCAATTTCACCAACGTCTTCAGCCCCGCCCTCTGTGAAAGAAGCTAACCTAATGCCGGTGCCCTCCCCACAGCAAATTCAATATTTAAATGTTTTTGAAGGACAGGAATTGACCATTCAAAAACAACCTAATGTTGGCTTATCTGAGCATAATAATGACCATTCACCTGGGTAAGTTCTCTTAAATATGTCGTAATTCGTTATTGCAGCCTTTAACAACGATGCGGTTGGCAGAATATAATGTAAATTATTTTAAACTTAGGTTACCTCCGAGCTTAGACATGAATCCGTCGACACCAACGTTAAACCAACAAAAACCATCACATTCAGCACCTCCTACTCCCGTTTCAATGGCGTCAATGATAAACCAAAAATCTGCACCGGATATGTCCTTAGCTGTAAATCAGGGAGGAACAAAGGTATGTTTTACTGCCATCGGAAATATATATTTAACTCGTATAAAAGAGTATTAAATAGTGTAGCTGATTACTTTCTCGCGTCTTTGATGTATAGGGAAGGCCTGGAAGCGTAGGTCCAGTTGTTACCCCCAAAAATAGCACAACTCCGAACCCCAGTCCACAAGCCCCTGATAGGAATTCTCAACCTGGTACACCTTTACAAATGAATTTAGATGGTATGAAAAACTCAGGCAATAACGTGGGTTTTGGGGCACCTGGACTATGCCCTGGTGGACCCCAGCCTCCATGTAATATGATGAAGCAAGGAATGCCAATGGGCTTGGAATCACATCCTGATGGGCCAGGAAGTGGTGTTTTTGATAATGTCCCTTTGAATCCTAATTTATCCGGCCCTGGACCACCCGGTAATAAGCCAGCATTCGATCCCATTTCTTCAATGGTACAAATGAGTCAGCAGTTAACCGGTGGTAATGGAACGCCTCCTAACCCTCCTGGCAGTGGGTGAGTAATGTTTTTCAGTTAAGTAAAATGGATTCAAAATTATCCCTACCTATAAGAAACGACTAAATTCATAAATTGTTGATCTCTATATTGCAGAATGGGCGGGAATGGAGGCTATGGTATGAGTGCTCCAGGTGGTCCTCCAATGAATCCAAACATGGTTAACTTCAATACGTCGATGCACAACGTTCAGGTAGGTGTCTTACTTTTCCTTGAAGCTCGATAAGACCTTTAGTTTTTTGCACTGCTGTATTTCCGGTTTCGTATAGTTGCTACTTTTAGGGGTTATAGGGCATTTAATCCGGGCCACGAACCTATAGAATTTGACACCCATGAGACCCATGGTCGGGTAGGTTCGTAGGACTCTAAAATGTGATGTTGTTGAGTCCTTGATAATTAAATGTACGCAAATTAAGTACCGTAGAACGAAACAATTTAACAAACAGGTGTACATACGGACGGAGGTACATCGCCAGTCCTATTAGCAAAATCTACTGCTGCTGTAGTTGAATAATTTTTTTTTCTGCTTATTCTATAGAGGGAGGTTTTCAAATTGTTTGTGTGGTACTTTTTTTTTCATAATTACGCTCATTCGTTTGGCATAAAGAGTTGATTAGTATAACATTACTCCCGCGTCATCAAGTCATTGTTCACATTTCTTGTGCTAGTTTAAGCAAATACATTGAGCAAAGATTTCAAAGGTGGGATTTATGTGCGCATTATCTCTGAGTTTGTGAGTCACAAATTTTCACACAGTTAATTTATTTTAAAGCTTCAAATATGATGTAGCCCGTGACTTCTTTAAAGTTTCAAATCAATAGATTTAAACCATTCCGTAGTACTTTATTCAGTTTCCGTCTTTGTATGGCGAATTAGCTTATTTTGCGTAATGCAGTTATTATTCTGTAATTATCTATTAAATCATATTCATCAAGGATCCAACTGATTTGTATTTCTTATATTGTCTATTTTGCCATTTATTTTTCTAGAATGTGGATGGAGGTATGGCCATGGGAGGACCCCAAACTGTAAATAATACTTATGTCGCGATACAGCAAATGAACATTCAGAATATACCCCCGTACATGGGACAACAAATGAACCATCAAATGGGCGGACACATGGGACAACAAATGAGCCATCAGATGGGTGGGCCGGGGCCGATAGGCGGAAATGGTCCAATGGGCGGATCGGGGCCGATGGGAGGAGCTGGTCCAATGGGTGGTGCTGGACCGATGAGTGGGTCTGCACCTATGGGTGGACCTCCTATGGGTGGAGCTGGGACGATGCACATGGGAGGGGGTCCTGGTCCTGGTCAAGGTGGACCGATCGGAATCGGTCCAAACATGGGACAGATGGGGGGACCTGGTGGGCAGATCCCTTCAGGACCCCCAGGCGGGCCCATGCAACCAGGTGGGCCAATGATGGGTGGGCCAAATATGAATCAAATGGGCAATATGCAGGGAAGGGGTGTTCCTCAAATGATGTATAATCAGTCACCTAGAATGGGACAAAGTGTAAGAAACAGTCCTTATAGAATACCTTCAAATTCAAATAACCCTCGAGCTTTCGGTGGAACGAATATTCAAGTGAAGCCCAACGCACCGAATACAATCCAGTACCTACCCGCTCGGCCTCCTCCTCCCCATAATCAAGGGTGCTCTCAACCTGGTCCAGGAGTTCGTGGTCCGAACCTCCCGAATCTAGATTTTCTGCAACGGTTCAGTGGCAATCCAGGACCTGTTGTCAATGTCAACATGGGGGTAAGTACTCACTGAAACTAACCTTTTGTGTGCGGTCTTCTCTTTAGTCGTGCAAGAGTGACGGATTAAGTTCCTTCCTGTAAAAAAGCAATGAGCTCATCTGGATATTGCTGTTGTAATTACTGTTTGCGACAATGACGACACGTCATTATCGCAAATCATTGTTTCGCAAATCATTAAATTATATTATACTGATAAAAATTTCTTTTGTTTGCAGATGAATGTCAATGTAAATATGACCAATCGAATGGGATATCCTGGGCCTCCGTCTGGAATGGGAAGTAACGGTCCCCCATGTGGAATTATGCGAGGACAACATCCACCCCCTCACATGATGGATCAAGGGCCACCACAAGGAGGACCAGTAATGAACGCAGGTATGAAGGTTCCCGGTTATCCACCTAGTGGGTCCCAACAGCTTGGGCCACCGTCTTCTGATCCAGCGTATGCACAACGTACGTTCGTCATTCTGATTAAAGATTATAAATATACCTAACATAAACGTTTGAGCAAGGAAATTTGACATAATGCTTTACAATAAATTTTTCTTTTACTGGAAACGTTTATTTTTCGTCAAACCACCTTGAAGTTAAATAACTGCAACTGAATAATGTTGCATCAACTTTTTACCTAGGTATATATGTAATTACTCCAGTGTATTCCAAATTCCATGCAGGAGTAATTGTGTTTTCTTTATTCTGTTAATGATTTGTATGGTGTACGGAATAAATATTGACATATTTATTATAGATTCAATAAGATTTCGTATTAGATATTATTACAATGTATAATAGCTTTTTCGGGCGGCAGTGATTTATTTTCTGGTTTGTATTACAGAATTTCACCATTTTCAACAACAACTGTATTCAACGTCGACGGGAACGAACGGAAGAAATCTCATGCAGCCTAATGTTCAAAACAATCCTAACACACCGCCCAACCAAACCTTTTTTAAGTGAAATATTTATAGCGAAATACAAACAGTTGTAAATTAAGTGAGTGAAACTGACACGATTAAAAGTTAGACTATTAATATTTAACAGCCCGCCGAACCAAGGTTCGTGATTTGGTGCAATAAAGTTAATGGATGTTAAAAATATAAACTGTACGGACATAAGAATTTGCTAAGCGATGTATCGGATTGTATGAGAACAATATAATTATATGCGTAGTTCAGTTTATAAGAAAACCTGAAGAAGCTACTAGTTGATCTTTGTAACTTTTTCTCGAAATAATTTCTGCACAGTGTTGGGACATCCGAAGTTATCATTTTGTATTCACTGTGAACGGAATAATGCACTTGAATATCTATCATATTTATATATATATTTATTCAGTAATGTCCAATGTCAAATGAAGCCATACCATACTGGTACCGGTAATTTTTCAATCAGTCGGATGTTTTAACTTTGTTCAAATATGTCGTTCTCGTCCTTTCAAACTACAAATTCTTGGTCGCGACTTTAACCCGACCTCAGTAATGCCATCAAACGATTACGTGGAGGCAATGTGAAACAAACGTATTTCTGTCTGTGCTTCTCTCTGTTTGTATGTCTTTCTGGTGTGGTTCGGCGGACAAGTGAAATTCTTCTCAGGCTTGTGATTAACATGAAGATTATTTAAACACTCGGTTCATCGTCATGTGTACAGTACATGCAGAATTTACGTCTTACTTTTCAAGATTCAAATTCGTACAAACAGCAGACTACAGCAGCTAGTTATAACTCTTAAACAAGCTAATAATGAGAGAGTTTTCACTGTGCGTCAGTTCATTGTGTTACGGAGTACTTCATTCAGAACAAAACAAAGAATTATGAATTGAGCAGGATTACTCCATAGACACCATCTTGGGTGAAAATAATGGGACTTCGTTTATACACATTTATTGCTAGTACAAAGATTGTGTGAACTAGAGTGCAAGAAAGTTAATTTCATGATAATATTAGATGAATACGTGTTAGTAGTCAATAAGAATATGTACGTAGCTTAATGAATATTTTATATGTTTTCAAAGAAATAAGCTGATATTAGATGTAAAGTTTCAATGAAGCATCGTTTTTTTCTTCGCATTATACTTAGGTACATAAATATATATATATGTATATGCCAAAATTGGAAAAGACTCTTGTTGCAATAACTTATAATCATGGAAAACATCAGTCTACCTGTATTTGTCCCCCACGAAGGCCATTTTCTACTTACTGCATCTTACCATGAATTGTTTGTAACCATCAAGTATTTTGGTGACTATTTAGAAAAAAATATTGTGTTTTTGTACCACAAGAAAATGTGTTAAAGCTGTAGGCACAATTAAGTTGTTAGTGTGTGCAGCCAATTTTGTTCAAAAGAACACTGTTAAATTTAAATAATAGGTGTATTAATTTATCTTGACGCGCAAACGAGGCATTAAGTTAAGTAGTCTTTATATAATCAAAGACTGTATAACTATTTTAACTTCCCTAATGGCATAGTATGAATTTTATCAGTTGACATAATATATATAATATATATATATATAAATATGTTCATTTAAAAAATTATTCCTAGGTATTACTTTTGTGTATGACAGCTGTTGTGAATCAAATAGTGGCTCAAATTAGTGATTAGATTCTTCTATTGTTGTTATTACAATAATATTATTTTGATGTTTTTATTTATTGTAGCTGTTGTAATAGTATTAATAATTTTACTCATGGCATTTTATGCATACGCAGAAAAACAAGGCCCTTCCAAGCAAGCTCATGGTGAACGACTGAGTTACACTTCTGCATGCTGTTTCCGACCTAAACGGGATTTGAACTATTGTTCTGTTTATTAGGTAGTATTTTAGTGTTCAAACACTCTACTTCGATCAGTGTGACCTTTTAGTTGTAGTGTAATTTCAATGCCAACGAAGTTCCATCAGCAATATCAAGGTTCTGCTAAACTATTGTAACCATATATATCCCTTGATACTTAATTATGTACGTGTTTCAGAGTGTTGTTTGGTCATCCCACTCTGCTCTTTTAATGCTCTTCCAATTTAGTGTTAGTAGGTAATAATATTTTACTGGATTTTTCACACTAGCTCGTAGAACGACGGTTCAGAGGCGAATTTGCAAAATATAAAATTACCATACGAGTGCCTTCTTTTGAAAAAGCGATTGTATTAACTTATTTAAGAGGCAGTTTATGAACTCTATATTTCATACAATCTAACAAACTGTAGTAATCGCAGTCTGTCAGCTAATAGTTTTTCGACATGTATCCAGCTGAAAACATCTGTAAATATTTACAGATTATTATGTGCAGGGCTTTTAGCTAACCAAAATGTTTCATGCCGATTTTATTGAAGTCAGTATATTATGTGTATATTCATATTATGTACGTACTTACAATGTATTTATTTTGTTTTATACGTTATCATTATTAATCAAACAAACGATGCAGCTTGATGCAGGTGCTATTACAGTTTAATAATAGCTTTACCCTCACTTTTGCAATTTATCGCAAATCAGTCTCAGATTGATTGGTCCATCTACATTGGCCATGGCTGATTTTTGGGAAGGATGTGAGGCACTGTTATGATCTCGCTATAGTTAAATTACTATTTGAACAGGGAATGAATGGTAAATGGCTGCTGTTGCGCGTATGCCTTCCGAAGGTAATTTTTTCATTCATAAAATAAGCGAATAATGGTAGACCTGATGGTGTATAGATGATGGGAAGACATTTAGAGGTTTAAACTTTTATGAAAATATCTATGATCGAGATGTAGTTTGAAGTCTTTCGTTCACAAACCAGAGAACAACAATTACTTCAGTTATAAATCCACATGAAGGCTTAATTTGTTTGTTGATATTTGCTCTTGGAACTTTGTTTGCTTAGTGTTGACCTTGCAGGGAAAGTAAAAAGAGGGTACTTCATCTGTATATGAATGAAATCAAAATCTGAAAAATGGGAATCGAGAAATGTTTTTACGCCAATATAAAACGCAAATGAAATTAACTCGGGCTAAATTACATTTAAGTGACATGATACAAGCTAATAATTACTTAATCACCTTTGTAAAACGTTGTGAAAGGTAAATCCCACCATATTGTGACTTGTTAGAGTGAAAATTGCGTTCTACGGACGGTGAAGGCGTAATAGTAAGAAGTAAAAGGGAGTATGTATTTTCAAGTGGTCGTTTGGTATTTATTTGAGCAGACTTCATAGACTGGTCGCATTTTGTAATAATTATTTATAAAGATACATAATAATAATGATAATGAAGAAACCAATATATATATATATGGCTGAGGAACTTGTACAACATTGAAATTAAAATTAAGTCTATTGAATGCCATTTATACTGTATTTATATCTATATGAATGAATACTAAAGCTGATGCGCTTGAATTGAGACAGAAAACAAAAAAAAACTCGAGGAAATACTTAAAGTAAATTATGTTTTGTGCCATTCTGGATTTTGATGCTCATTTTATTGATGAAAAGAATTCATATATTATTCTGTTATTTACATACATACAAAGATAATAAGTTGTAGATATAAAAACTTACACCCAGTAAATATACATATAACACTTTATTTGCTACAATCATTTTAGAACAAAAGTATGAATGTTGCGTAGGTCGATGAGTGAATGGATGACGAGTTTGAGGGGAGACACCAGTAATAATATTGATAATTTCAAAATGACTCCATGAATTTTAAGGATTATTAATAAGTTGTCAAACGGAAGATTATTTGCAGGGAAAAAAATGCCAGTTACATTATACACTAAGAGAATACGAAAATGAAAATTTAAAACAGAAGCAACCTGTTGTTTTATGTACGGCTCTCTTGTTTTGTACCTATATATTTTTAGAATGTTGTTTTTATCAATGCCGTGAATATTATGATTACTATCAAAGGACTCGTTAATGACAACAATAAAGTACACAATACGATTGTAAACTGATTTAATTTGCATGTTTTATTGTTTCTTGCAGTGCAACCCCAAGATTAACTGTTACTTCTTGTTACCATTAAATCATTGTAGGAGATTGATGTAATTATACATTT
>JAQFZE010003486.1:0-12516 GCA_034695245.1 Dicyrtomina saundersi | reverse complement strand
ATTCTATATTTTTACGTGACCTATGCAACATTGGGCAATCTTGCCCCCCCATACAAAATTTCGTTCCGACGCGCCTGCGTACCCAGGAAAGTACCCAATAGTGTACCGGGGTCCGCACCCGTTTCCAATGTACCCGTACCCGGGTAAAAACAGTTTTGTGAACATTAACTATTTTTTTAAAAACATTTTGATGGGTATAGTTTAAAAAACAAGGGTGGTCTTTTTACCTTTTGAAAAGAATTAAAAAATAATCAAACCCAGAACCAAGTGGATACAACTAATAATCCTACAACTATTTAATTTGTTTCTCCATTAAACTAACGCACCGTCAGTAGAAGTACTTCAGATGTGACCACAGCCAACATTACATTGCATGGAATTTGTGTTTTATCAAAAAAATTGATTATTGAACTGTATTAAAGGAAGAATCTTACGTTTCGACAGAAAGTAAAACTAATTTTTATGTTTTATAGCGTCAAAATTTCATTGCTTAAGTCAATTTGACATGGCGATTTTTTAGAGTACTTACAATTAGAGAGTACCTATAGTCATGATAGTAAACGGCTACCATGGCGCATTTTTCGTAAGGAAGCAAGTACCTACAAAATAACCCAAAATACCTGGGTACTTTGGGTATGGGTCATGGGTACCGGGGTACACCATAGACTTGAACCCGTACCCCCTAAGAATATTCAGGATTGTTTTACGCTGTAATTTTAAATCAAAGTTGCTAAAAAATAATATTATGATTGACCAAAAAGTCTAAAAACTGTGGTTTTTGTTAGTTAGGCCATTGAGAAACTTATTCTTAACCAATTTTGATAAATGAGGTGTCAAACAAATCTCCCAGGAATTGTATTTATTTTGGTATATTGCTCGTTTTATTCGAATAATAAACTTGGCTTTTATAACCTGCTAGAATCATTCGGAATAAATGGCCTACCCTGTATAAAGAATTTTCCGTAATTAAATATTCTCAGTTGTCTGTTCACATAAGAAATGACTGAGTCAGTGTAATTGTCTGTGCCATCATAGTAGCACTTAAATGCTTTTGCACCTAGTCACCTCCAATAGCTTTAAGAGCTTTATTTTTATCCGAAAACAATCCTTTTTGTACCCAGTTTAATACTGGTCTCCTACAGGTCTCATACAGGATGATCCATCAATAGCAATTTTTTGTTTTATATTAGTTGGACCTTTCCTATTATTTGTTATTTCAGTGTTATTCATGTTCTTCACAAAAACAACGTCTTTGCTCACATTTGCACTTAAAATGTTTTAAGTGTTTCACGGTAAATGCAACTAAATAGGAAACCAGGAAGGCCTAGGTTCGAAACTCAAATGACAGGAAAATCCACAAAAATTGTATATCGTGTTCTGACGTCACCTGATATTATTAATATTTTTTCCTTTCGACAAAATTTACTTGTGGGCTATATTATAATTTTTTTGATTCACTGACAATAAAATGCTAAGGTTATAAATAATTTTCTGACAAAAAAATCATTTAAATACACTCATTTGGCTATGCATATCAAATTAATCCCCTCTGCAGAACAAAATAATGCGTCCACTGACAAAAGAATAATTTCTCGCTGAAGCCTTAAAACACTACCCTATCCCATTTGTAGAAAAGCACAAGGAATGATAATTAGGTTGTAGGGCTCTATATTTATAACTGGACTATAAGAAATACCGTACTTAGCAAGACCGGTTTAAGCAATGATTGCAGTATATTATTAAATAGAAGCTGGAATGGGAGCAGTGACTTTATCGGGGACCGGAATGTAGAGAAGACCGTAATATCCCAAGCCGTCCTAATAAGAGTTGACTGTAAATTGATTTTAATGTTTTACGCTACAATTAAGTAGGCACTAAGTATACTAAATTTTATGAAATACAAGCCATAAATCAGACATAATTCAGCTATTAAATTCCTGTGTATTACAAAATTTCACATATTTTTTTAAATTGCGAATTTTTGAAAATTCGTATAATTAGGTAAACGCAACGGGGCTAATTATTTTTAAAAGAGATAAAGGTGCGAATATATAGTAGTTACTTAGGTAAAATATTAGGCGAAATATCCGTTATATCCGGGTATGTTATACCGAGATTGCACTGTAGCAGGAAATTTTTAAAATTGTTGTAACAAGTTTTCTTGTTCAAGAAAACTTTTGGTTATTTGGTTATCCAAAACGTATACATATTGAGCGACATTTTGAGTGCAAAATTTATGAAAAATACAATGCGGTCTTTTGGGTCGCGGTAACATTTCGCGGATTTCAATTTACCTAATTAAAAGGTATTTTGGTTCGCAGTGATTTGTCTAGACGATCTTATTGAAATACGGTGTTTCGGTGAAGGTCGTTTTACCAGCGGTCTTATTGCGGCGGTCTTTCGTCCCTGAACCCCGGACTCGCATGGAAGTTTGATTGCAATGCAGAATCCCTACAGTCGGTCTTCCGTACACTTCTGTGGTGTCGTCGTTTCATTGCTATCGCATGTCATCTTCAGTGCTAGACTGATACAGATAAAGGTAAACGACAACAAACTCGACTATCTCGACCATTCACCAATTCTCCACACTTCTCAAACCCCCCACCCCAAGCCAAGCGTTATTACAGTACCATTCTCGTGCAAGATGGTCTAAATTGGCTCCTCGGATAAGGTTCCCCCTACAGATCCAAAAATGAATCCGCCAAGGATTATCTAGGACAGAGCCAGCTCCCCTGGGTCACAAAGCCGGGTTAATTATTAAAAGTTAAAAGTACTGTCTCTGGCAGGTGCCTACATAAAGAGGAAGTCACCTGTTCTGGAGGTCGAGGTTTTTTTTATTTTTCAATATACAAAATCGTTTAACAGCATTACGGGTTGTGTGAGTTTACTGCGATTTTGGTAAGCTTAATAAATTTAGTAAGTATGCACGTAACCGGTATTTCTACTGGCACATTTTATTAAACTAACGATGAGTCTAAAACCTTGGCAAACCTCTAAACGGTATTCACCTATATTATTTTAATCTTAAATATATATTCCAACAATTAGTGAGTAGGACTAATATAATATCGTTGTAAATAACTTTTTGTAAATCAACGTAGGTATAATTGTTACCGTGGCTTTGGGCCAATTGGTACCAGTGTAAATAAAGTTTTACGTGCTCTCTCGGATTTGAGTGGCGAGACCGATTGCTATTAAAAATGCATAGTTACGCGGTAAATTCACAAATATTTCCATGCGTGTATTTAGTAGAACTACTTCTGGATGTGATTTAATAAAATAACAGATATTTATTAAAGGATCTTATAGGTTCGCTGTTTCCTAGCTAAATTGTAAAAAATTGTTTTTAAAACTCGAAATATTAAAACAATGATTTTGCAGCTAAGGCTGTTTTTATTGGTTTGTTTCTCTCCAAATCAGATCACGATGAAATTAAAGTAAATACATCATAATAAGATTACCGTATATCCTGCAATAATGCGCGGGTCTGAGTGGTCTCTGTTTGAGTAGTACGCGGGCCTATTTAACACACAATTAAATGACAATGCGGGTCTGTAATACTTCGCGAGTCTGCATCAGTAAGTCTGAGGCGTCCAAATTTGACTAGTACGCGGGACATACTATTACAAGATATACGGTAGGTGAATATACAGATTATGGCTGTTCTTTGATAAGTCATGCCCAGGCCAGTAAGTCATGCCCAATATGTACGCTACATTGTGGTTAGGTTAGGAAAAAAGTTGGGCACGACTAAGGTTCGTCAAGAGTTATTTTTTGCCAAATCGAATCGAATCGAAAATTAACGAGTCTGAATCATAAAATCGAATCGATGCTAAAATTTTGTCGAGTTGAATTTTGGAAAATCGAATCGACTAGAAACTCTAAGAGTCAAAATCGATCTGAATCGAAAAAATCGACAAAATATTGACATTTCTTTTTGCTTAAACGCTCTGTATTTGTTCAGTGAAACAAAGCCAGAGGCAATGTATATCTATTTCCATATTTTAGATTTTAATATACGACAATCGCTATGTGCTTTTTTCGTCCGAGTGATAATAATGTATTTGATCTCGGGTCCAACATTATCATTGGAATGCATATTCATTTTAAATGTTTTGGTAGTTACAATCCCAACACAATAAAATGCAGCTCATGTACCGAAAATTACTAATAATTACAAGTATTAATTCAATAACACCGTTACTCTTGTGGATCTCAGCGAAGCTTTAAGTACATTAGTGTAGTACATATTAGCGTTTTAAAATTACTGTAGGAAGTGTAAAACCGGTTAGCGTGCGATTCGCCGGTATGCGATTCGTCGGGTAGTGATTGATACCTATTGTCAATGTCAAAAGTCCAGATAGTACCACGTGCAATTTGAAAGTGATGGGTGGGATTAATTAATGGATGGGACCACCTTTCCCACTTTCTCGACTTTTGACATTCACAATAAGTTATTCATCGGGATGACGATTCGTCTGGATGACGATAATGTGTCGGGTAGGTTTTTAAAAAATTCGGCGATTCGTCGGGTGGTTTTATGAAAGGTACACGCAAGATAATACGGTATTAATAAGGTACAACGATAAGGAAATACAGTTGTCTTTGATTCGTTGAGTTGAGTTGAGCTCGAGTGAGTAGTGGGTTTGGTATTTACGCATATTATGGTAAAATGAGCGAAAAGAAGCACAGCGAGCTGGAACTTTCAATTAAGATGCTTAAAGCTTTAGCCTTCGCCTCCCCCCGAATGCGTAACCCAAGGATTTTAGCTAATAGGCCATAACCTTGTTCAAATAAAACGAATCAAAAAGCATGGGGTAATGAGCAAGAAAAAAACGACAACAACAGCAACGCAAAAGCGCTCACTCATTTCATAAAACCTACCTGACGAATCGCCACATTTTTCAAAAAACCTACCCGACGTATCGTCATCCCGGCTCACGAATATTTTAGGTATCAATCACTACCCGACGAATCACCACACAATCGTAAACTCAACCTCATCAGATTATGAATTCGCCGAAATCTGCAAAAACCTGTTGCAATGAAACTTAAATTCGGATTAATTGTACAAATTAGTCTAAAAAATGTGTTACGAAAGTGGCAGTTTCGTTTTAATTGATATTTTAACTGCAGCTAAGATAGTGTGCATAAAATCGAAAAAATCGAACGATTTTCGGCTTGAAGTCGATTTGGTGTCGATTTTTTCGAGTCAAGCAATTTGAAAATCGAAATATTTTTTCTCGATTTAGCAAAACGCCAAATCGAATCGATTCGAAACTCGAGTCGATCGAACGAGTTTCGATTTGACTCGAATCATGACGAACCTTATTATGCACGACTTACCGGCCTGGGCATGACTTATCAAAGTGATCCCCAGAGTATTATACCTGGACTGAGAAAAAAAATAAAACTATTATCGCAATGACACGTGCACTTTTTAAACGAACGTGTTTATAATTCCGCTGCATTGTTCGATATAACTGACTGTGATTCATTTTAAGCTAGCAGCACAACTCAAGAACTCAAACATAACAGCTTATTGCATGGGTATGTTTTTTAGTGTATTTTGATTAACATGATTGACTCTAATTGACGATTAAAACAACATTGTTTCATTACATTAATCCTTTCATTGTTTACAATATCGAATATCCATTAAAATTTTGCTCAGCTAAGTCTTATGTTCACATATTCTCTTGTTCGCGCGGACAGAATGCATATCACTTGTTGTTTTTAAGCTATACGAGTGATCAAATTACATACTAACTAGCAAGATTGAGATTTGAGATGCATAAAATATTAGAAAGACAGCAACCAAATTAATTCTTACCAAGCTCATATCATTTTTAAAATGGCACTGCAGGACTGAATATCTTCGTGGGTTAAAATTAATCCAAGCGTCAAGTATAATGAGCACTTACTGTTGGCTGATGATGGATGACGGCGTAGGTTGTATAATATAAATTATATCATGTCTGCGCTTCTATCTCTATTCGTTCTTCGTTCATAATAACTCACCCATGTCTCACGTAATTTCGGAGACACATTTTGTGGTATTCGACCTAATGTCAAATTGAATGTTGGAACTATCATTTGTTTTTGTGAATCAAAAGTTTATGACTGAAGCCGATCATGAAATGGTGATTTAATTCATTCATTATAGTTCAATTTATAACTAGCTAATTTCTGTGCTAATACATTGGTTGTCGAAGTAAAAAAAACACAAGTTTTTACATATACTCAATACAAAACACACTATCAACTATACTTATACACCACAAGCCTCTCTTTTCTTTAAATGCACTATAATATTTATATTTGTTGCTAATTAATTGTACAACAACTATCACACAGGAAATGACAGGAATACTGAATACAGAACTGTGCACACGATATTGACGATATGCATAGCTGTAGCCCACGTGTCCAGTCCAAAGTCAATCCTGATCAAAAGAACAGGAGGGAGCTACACGAATTTTACAAGAAAAACTTCAAAAACATTGAACAAAAGTTTGCTTTGTTATAAGTTCAATTACTGTTATTTATATCGGCGCAGCGATCACCAAATTCTAAATAAATATTTCGATTTTCCAGGATGTAACATTTTTTGAAAGTTGATTTGAAACAAAGTTGAAAGTTTGAGGATAGACAGTATAGCCCTGATTGCACTAATTTAAACAGTATTGCTCTTGAGCGAATTTACTACCTATGCTACGTGTTTCGTTTCGTTATCCTCGGGAATTAGGACCAACAATGGTTAAGATATTGCTGTTTTTTAGACGTTTATAATGTTCGTAAATAGTGTAATGTTCTCCTTCCTACTTTATTAACAACTAACATTAATTTTAAAAAACTCGGTAATTCCGTATTTCCCCCGTGCTGAAGTTGTCCATTGAAATGTGGCGTGAGAGCGGGAGCAAACCAAAACCAAAACAAAGCGTATTAAGGAGCTAACACAAATGGCGCTATTGAAATTCTTGATTTTTGAAACCTACCCACCCCCATTGTTACCTCCTTAACCATTGCTTAAATGGCTATCTTTATTATTACCTGTCATAATTTGACGACCTGACCACCTGACAGCCCTACCCAGGTATCTCGATGTTTTATCCAGACATTATTACGTACCCCATAGTGCGTACCCCTTGAGTTTTTCCCGGGTTTATTCTCTAATAAACCATGGCTACGTTTCTATGCTAGTGGGGAAAATGGGACTTTACCATTGTAGCTTTAATGAAAAAATGTCCTTCAATTTCATTATATATCACTGATTATAGTCCTCAGGAGTCCAGCAGCCAAAGCTTTCGGAATAATTATAGTTCATGAGGATCTAGAGCAAGTTACGCTTTTGGGTTTTGTGAAGGTGGGTCAGGCTGCCTATCCATTTACATTGGTGTCCAGCAGGGTGTTCTTGGATATGGCATGTCCAGGACGGAAGTGAAGCCCAACGTTGGGAAGTTATGTCCAATAGCAAGTGCGACAAATATATTGGAAATGCGACGTTGTGTAGGACGTGGAGGATCATAAAGGCTAAACGTATCAATGAGAATAAAATTGTGAATTACTTTGGTTTCTAAAACCCGACGTAGATTAGGTAGGGCAGCGATAAATATATTTATTCAATTGTATTAATAAATTGGAATATTGCTATGATGATATACAAAAACCAACGATAAATAGCGTGATACCATTTAGTGCTCCTCGAAGCACAATTTAAAGTTTTCATATAGCGTGCAACTTCGTTCAATAACTCATGCACAATACATAAACTGTCGGCTAAGGTAGTACTACTTACCAAACATAACATGAAAGATACTAACTGAAAATTGCAAACCAAATTATATTCAGATAATTTATAAAATGTATGCAATGAGTTAGCAAATATGTGCTAGAAATTTTAAATTATGAAAAAAAGAACAATACACTACTCGAAATTAAGGGAGAGTCATAACCTGATTCGATGTTTCCTATAAAAACGGAAACAAGGCACAATATTTACCACTACTGCTACTGCTACTAATTAAGGCTCGCATGAACTATAAAACTCGAACGGCGTTGAAGCTGTCCAAATAATAACAATCAATACCAAGTGATATGTGTGACCAAATCAAAACTTTTCATATGAAACAACAATTAGTTTGAAACCTTAATTCCCAAAAACCTTAAATTGCCAGTTTTAGCAACAATGGTGATGGCAGAAATTTTGTTACTATATTATTTGTTACTTATATAACCAATCAAGTAGGTACTTACCTAGTTGTTTAGACCCGACTTCATTCACACATGTTTAGTTGATTCGTCTTACCCCAATACAACTATCCACGTCTACTTTGTTTACACAGTTCCACTTTTGACACTTCCTCTGGGTGCGTCATAGGATGAAATTACGAGCCATTTCCCAGCCAATTTCAGCCAATTTGAGAAAATTTTAAAACACTTTTTTTGTCCAAACACCTACCTTAACCATTTATCTAAGCAACCTCTGAGAGTTTTGTTCGATTTATGCCTTGCAAGAATTATTTTTAAGCGCTCAAAGTTGCCTCGTTTCAAAATCCCTTTAGACTCAACGTTAAAAATTTCGATCTTTAAATATTTCTGGCTTGTAACAGGAACAAAATTTTTGAAATTTTCCTTCGATTTTTCCTAGATATTGCATACAAAATGAGAGACAAAATATAACTTAACATGTCCCACGTCTCTACCGGCTTATCTTTTTAGAGCGCAAAGTTTTTCTGACTCAATCAAGTATGCATAATCAAAAAAATTCATACTTAACACACCAGAACTTACGATCCTACACACGCACTAAAATTGATTTCTCAATAATGACATTTCCCGATCTGATGTTACCGGGAGGTTTCCGGGAACCACTGTATTTGTACATTGTTTACATGTGCCTAAATGACAAATGACGAGAAGTTGTAAAGAATTCACCCACAATATTCACTAAGTAGACTTATTATGCCATATGTACTTCCCGCTGTAATTATTTTCAGAACAAAGCTGTAGCAGAATTTGAATTCCGGATTTGTTTGTCTTAAGTTTCCCCTCTTTCACTTTTACAATAAGTCCAGTTCCAGTTCGGTTCTTCTAGATTGGTTCTAGTGAGCCCTTGAAGTCTTCTGTATTTTCAAAATGATGTGGAGCAAGGAGCAACTCAATTCGACGTCTTGTGAGAGCGTCTCATGAAGCGTCCCATGAAATCAATAATATTGTCTAATTTAACGGAATATTTTTCGTCGATGTCCTTTATTTCACAACGCTCTGCCACTGTCATTTATAATGTATCTAGGTATGCTCAACTTTGTACGTCAAGAATTTTTGTAATTAAAAACTAAAAATATGATTTTGTAACTAAATAAAGTTAATAACGCTATGGGAGGATCACAAAAGTTTCATATCCTATTTACGCTAGAATTAAAATGAGCTATATACATATATATATTTAAAAAACACTAAATGAGATAGAAGCGTAAAAAAATGTTAAATATTATGAGATTTTTAAAAGTATAATAAAATGTTCTATTTATACATTTTTATAATGCTCACAATTTTCTATTAACACGTTTTTATTTTGAAAAATGCTAAATACTCTATTTACTTTTGTTTTTTGAAGTGTATATAACGTTCTACTGACACGTTTTTGAAAAGCTTAAAATGCTTCATTTACATGTTTTTAAAATGTGCAAACTATTCCATTTGCACGTTTTTGAAATGTGAAAAATCTTTTGAAAAGTGCAATACGTAGCATTTAAATATTTTTGAAAAGTTTGAAATGTTACGTTATTACTTGTCTGATTTTAGTATCATGCTAGTTATTTGTAGATAGTGTATTTTACTTTTAGCTAAAAATGGATATTTGTCATTTTAAGTATTTTTTTTTATTCTGGAATTCTGGACTGTCGATATATATTCATATAATATGCTATGCTATACTCAAAAGATGATGTTTATAAATAAAAAATTCCTGTCGCTCAATAAGCGATGAAATAAAAGTATGAATATGTAAATGAGTTTGCGCGCAGATTTGATTTAATCATTTATTTCAGTTTTACAGGAGTTGAAATTGGAAATACGTGTACAGAGATATAACCTATTTATTTTGATACCGCACTAAGTAAGTGGAATTTATTTACAGTTGTCATTGACACTGAATCATTTAGTGGTTTTCAATAATCGTATATTTTAGAAGATGGATAAATATAAATTAGAATTGAATGTATACAGAGGGATGAGATTTTACATATAGAGGAATAGTCCATGATCCGTGTCCAAATTTGACTGGTCTGCTGGAGAACTGGAGAAGTATGACTTTGAACAGAGAGTCATCGCCCTCTCGTCTATCTAGCATACTTAGTCCCTCAGACTCTCAGATTATTATCATTTCTTTTTGGATGGAGCTGGTCCCGTCGGTGGCGCTCCGCCACTTTGATCAAAGCATGGTTGTGGTCCATTACAGCAATTAAGGTCAGGATATCGTTCGCATACTTCCTCCTTGTGAGGGTCACCTCCACCCCCTCCTTTAGCACCAGTCTTCTTCGCAGCCTTTCCAACTTAAGCCCCGCCCAAGAAAACCGCCATCATCGTCCCCACAACCAGCAACCAGATGAGAGAGAAATTCATCTTCTTCTTCTCGGTTTCTGAAAAACATGATCAAGAATAAAATTAATGAATCGAATAATTTTCTTGTACAAACTACAATCAGTTATATTTAAAGCCAAAATGATGAATCAATAAATTAAGAAAATATATGATTCGAATTCGATGCACAGGGCTAAATTCTATTACGGTAGTTCTATTACACGTTTGGAAGAGTTCTACAAGTAGAACTAAGGTACTTGTTTTCAACAGAGTAACTGCACTTTTGACCCAAAACAGACAGCGACACTGGTGCCTTAGGGAGGATTATCCTACGTATTTATACGCAATCTCTCGTTCTCCCATGTTTTGTATGAATTAAATAAGTCAAGTTCTTGAATGTTAGTTACAAATAGTATTGAATTGGATTTAATAAACCAATTCACGGGAATATAATATAATGGATACCTATGCATAGAGTTTTAATGAATGAAAATGAGTTATTACATATGCATTTTATTTGCATTGTCTCAATTTTCCCAAATGTGTCTCTGTATAATTACTTCCATCATCTATTCCAATGAATTGCTCCATTATTTTAAATTTTTGAATCATTAATTAATTCCGCCACGTGTACATTTTATGAAATAAAAGATCCGGTTCTTTTAATCACATTCTGATTAGGAATTGAAAACCAAAGATATAATTAAGATATTGCTAGAAGATATATTCAATAGAAACACAATCATCCATTTGACTGGAACGGTGCTCAAGATGGGTATGGGTATTGTCCTACTTGGGAATTGATATACAGTTGCGCTTAAATTCATAATTAGGATGTGATCATGTGATGAGCGGAACTTAAAATGGCATATCATCCAAAATTCAAATGATAAAATTATTAATATTCTAAATTCGAAAATTTAAAATACTGAAGTCATTCCATTTAAACACATTTAAATAAACATTAAGACAAAGCACAGTATTATAAAACTGCCACTTAGACTATTACACTTAGCTCCATTGTTCGAATTTATTCCTTAAATACTTTGTTTCTACCTATTTTTTTGATTACATAATTCGGTATTGACTCCAGGAATATGGACTGGGGGCATCGTGGAACCTCGGAGAATTGTGGATATAATTAGAGCTACTTAAAACAGCGGCAGTCGCTGCTAAATAAGAAAATTTCAAAAAATTAAAAATGATGCGAGTACGAAAAATTAAAAGTTGTTGTTTTTGTACCGAAATTAATGCGACACATTACACGTGTACAAAAGGCCGTTTGAAGAGGAAGGATTTGCTAGAAAATGCATTTATAAATGAATTTTCTAGTGTTGTTTGCATACACTGAAGAAAATCATAATTTCATGCAACAAGTGAGTCAGAAAATTCACCAGTAGTAATTTTTTTTAAATAACTGTATTGAGGGCTTTAAACTTTAACTGCAAAGGGTTCACCGACGCGATGGGTTTAGATTTTAGATTCACCTCATATTCAATAATAATTAATGAACGAAGAAAGCTTTGAAATATCTGGATTATCGCTTTAGTTAAAAATTATTGAGGTCCAGGGGGAATCCAGGGATTATTTAGCTCCTAATTTCTTAATCCGTATGTTACTTAAATAAATTATTTGAGTATTTGCAAATAAGTTCGAGAAAAAGCTAGTCATTTGTGAAGGGGCAAATCCGTATATTTTCAAAAATGCCTCCAAGCAAAACAGCATCTTTCCTTTTTGAAATCCCAAAAGGGGTGTAAGGAGGCACGCTTCTCGCCAAATGAAAACAGGTAACTATACTTACAGTTGACTAGTCCACCTGACTAGTTTCCCGTTGCTACGAAAAATCGTTTACTTGGCGAGTTAAGTCTTAAAAGTTTTCTGCCGAGTGACCGCCATTGGAGTTAATGTTGCGGGTAAAAAAGCATCACGATT
>JAQFZE010003485.1:0-12517 GCA_034695245.1 Dicyrtomina saundersi | reverse complement strand
GTATTTTCAATTGCGAGTCAGCACCTTCACCATACTGGCACTGGTTGTCTGCGAGTCAGCAGTTAGTCTGCTTTTTACAATACCTATCAGTCCTACCTACCAGTCCTAATTATTATATGTAGATAGTTTCTATACCCCATATTGTAAAGTTTCTGTTAGATATAATATTATGTAGTCTGATGTTATCCTTCTGTTCTGGGGTTTACTATTGCATTTTTATAATAATTTTGTGCCACTTCAGTGGCCAGTGGCACAAAATAGCTTTTTTTTTCTCCTGGCTTATTTTTATGAACATAAAAACAACTTGGAAGTCAAAAGTTTAAAATTAAAATGTTGAGTAAGCATGTCCCGTATTTGTTTTTTATATTTTTGAACTAGAATATTGGAGGTGAATATATCTTACAATTAGTGTAATTTTGGATTTGTGGGTTTGTTTTATTAGTAAACAGAAAATAAGAAAATGAAGGCTACTATTATTTTTATCTCTTGTTGAGCACACTATGACGTTTAAAATTAATATAAACGGTAATAAATGTACCCGTTATTTCTTTTGAAGTTCCATGTGTACATAATGTTAATCAGGAATGCTTAATGTAGAGTATTACTTTTATTTTTCTTATGTGCCCTATTTCGGGGGCTGCCGTTGTAACCATGTGAGCTTGGATCCAGGTTAAGATTAGCTAGAATTTGGTTTAACAACTTTTAGTTAGTGATCATTGATTTAAATTCATACATGTTGCCAGTTGCCACTACTTAATTACCTACCAAGCAATCGTAGCCAACGATTTTGAAGTGTGAGTTCTGAATTCCGGAGAAAGTATTAATAATTAATTGTGAAATATCAAACATGCTAAGAAACACCTAAATATTGTAAAACGAATACCAAATTCAAATAACGTATAGTAGCCACGTGTTTATATTAATATTTGGTATGTATATTTATTTCACATGTCAGAATTTTCTTTTAATAGTGAATTTTAACAAAATATGCATGAGTAGGTAATCATACAATTTAAGCATACAACAAACATACAATACTAGTTTTAGTTTGCCAAAATTCCAAGTAAAATTCTAAGTACAATGTAGCGAACTATACCGACACCAACATAACATGTCTGGCATACATTTTGTAAGTCTAACATTATAATATAAAATAATGGATGGTTAGGACTTGGGAACGCATAATATCATAATATTAATATACATTACACTTCAATTAAAATTATCAGAATTATATTACTTACCTTCGAAGTACTGTATGAGATGAATTGCGGTGGGTGGGAGAGTTATATAATTAAATTACATCTTTATTATAACTCGTTTTAAGTTCCTGCGGAATTGTGATGTGGTTGTCAGTTCAGTTATTAATTTCTTCTGGAGGATGTATGTACATACATGATTTGTAAACATTAACTGAAACAGAGTAATTGAGCAAAATCGATTTGATTTGATTTGTAAACAGGAAAATTATCCTTTCGAACCTCCTTTTGTTCGAGTTGTTCACCCCTTGATGACTGGAGGATACGTACTTTTGGGAGGAGCAATATGTATGGAGTTGTTAACAAAGCAAGGTTGGAGTTCTGCCTATACTGTAGAAGCAGTTATCATGCAAATAGCTGCCACCTTTGTTAAAGGCAAAGCTCGTATACAATTTGGAGCTAATAAAGGAGTAAGTTTCGAAATAAGAACTTTAAATCGTAGTCTACTCTCAAATTAAGTTCAAAAGAAATTCAGGAGGGTTTTCCCGTCCATTTCATGTTCCTGCCCACCCAGTTCAACTTAATTGGACTTGGTGGGCGGGGACTCGTCGAGAATGGGGAAACCCTCCTGTATTTCTATTGAACTTAATTTGAAAGTAGGTTATTGAATTGTACTTTTATATTTTTATGTTAGTATTTTTTCCTTTTATGGGTTGTTTGTTTAGGGTATCGGATTAATGAAACCTTGTATTGTAGTACCTATGTCGTTGGCCACAAGCAGATCACACCGTAGCCACCAAGGGTCTAATCCACAGGAGGTAAATCTACTAAATCTCCTGGTCTAGGCGAGAAGAGGCATTGGAATTGTAATTATCTGCTTTCAGTGTTCCTCACTTTAATTGTATGTCAGGTTCAATATACCATGCCTACTCTAAATAGTAATCGTTGCATTAACTATCAATCAATAGGGTGAGACTACGTAGCAAATAATAGCCCTCGTATCAACAGCTGTCACACTTCCTCGAGCTTATTTTTCTTTGAAATTTGTGAATTTTTGACTGTCTGAATAACTTTGCATAGGTTGAGGGTGTCATTTTCCCGAAACACATCTGTCCCACTATAGTCTGTGCGGTACCTACGAATAATTCGAAACGCATCGTTATTCGTTGGAGCTAAGCTCCCTATTAAGAGGGTGCCAGAGGCTGCTGCAATAGATGGACGATGTGTAAACTTTGACTGATCTGCTGCAGAGGTGAAATCGGGATTTGATCATATTATTATGTTGGCCCTCCGATAATGATCACTAATCCTTTTATTTATCTCCATTTCATTACTGATAATATCGTTCTTGTGTAGGGATCTTTTCTGAATTTGATAGCCAAGGTATTTAACTCCATTCTCCATGATCAGCTTAACTCTGTAGAATTGGATATCTACCTTATAGCGGTTGATGGTTGATCCATCAGGGGGGAAGTGCCTGTCCATCTTCCGACGCAAATTCTTCACAGTTTTTAGCAATGACTCCATTGCGAATACTGTTTTTGTTAATATGCAAATATGCACACATCGTTGGCATATACAATGTTATTGACAGAGTGGTCCCCAACTTTACACCCCAGATTTGTGGAATTTCAGGAGTCACAGAGAGTGTCCATGTAGATGCCAAAAACGTATGGAGATAGGATACCACCCTGCCGCACCCCCCTGCGCACTGCAAACCATGATCTAACTACCAAGCCCCACCTAATACAAAACTGTTGGTTATTGAACCAATATATTAGATTAACAATACAATTTAACTTATTTATAAGTAAATTATGATCACCATTATTTAGCATAATAATTAATTACAATTAGTCAGCCTCAATGATTCCAACTTTCTGTAGTTTTTTCATAGCCCTTTACTACCTAGTACCTTGTGGACTAGACCACAAGATCTTGCCTCCTGCGGCCTACGACATATACACTATCTATAACAGATCCTCTTAATCCTCAACTTCCGGTAGCCTTCCTTCCTTAACAATGATGTTATGGTTGGATTTGAGTTTAGGAACACATAAACGTAACCTTTAAACCATGTTTTAATTAAATTTTTTGTTTTCAGGGACAATACAGTCTGGCGAGAGCTCAACAGTCTTACAAATCTCTGGTCCAAATTCATGAAAAAAATGGCTGGTATACACCTCCGGCAACGGTAATAATAAAATATTGACTTACCTATTTTAAGTTAAGTACGATAATTAATCGAAAGGCAAAAATAAATTTTTGTTATTGTAACTTTTTTTTAGGATGGATAATTGCACTTCTCTCACAATTCCTCGTTCCTTCATCCTTCGAGCCGGATGAAAATCAATCAAAAGATTTTTTTAACCTAAAATAAAAAACACTCGTATAGTAAAAAAAAAAAATCGGTCCACAACTATCTGGACTCTCACTTGCTTTTAAGTCCTCAGTCGCGTTGGATCTTTCTTATTTTATTTTATCATTTACTCTATGCAGCGTAAGTGCGCTCATCTTTCGTACATGTGTATCAGGTCTAAATAGTAATCATTGTATTAACTATCAATCAATAGGATGAGACTACGTAGTAAATAATTCGTTTCAATATTGCGTAATTGCATAGTACACGTAGTCATTATTTTATGTTGATATTTTACATGATTGTTTTCCCAATTAAATTCTCAGACCAGTTAATTGTATTCCTAATAATAATTATTTTGTATTGTGAACTAGTTCATATTAGTACATAAATGATGTTCTACACACACCTATTTCTTTTTAATGATTCAGTAACATTGTAGTCATATTGGGGGAAGGTCGAGTGTCTTTACCTAGAAGGGGCAATCATGTATAAATATATATTATACCATATGTATAGTATGTACCGTGTACCTTGAGTAATTATCTAATGATTTTCAAACAAAAATAACATTGCAGCTGTAACTGCAGCATTGGCGGCATATTTGAGTTGTTTCTGGTAAATTAGAGTTGCGTACTAATGAGGATTTATATTTTGGGTTTGGAAGTTGGAAGAGTCATGCGATGCTATTGTGTAAGTACCTATTTACGATTTTCAGTTATAAAATCAGGAAACTTATAATTGTTAAGGTTTATTAAACTCTGTGAAGTTGTATGCATGCAATTATTTAGACATTTTTTATGATTCAATATTTGATACATTAAATTAGCTGATCTACAACACAAACAGACGTAAATAAACTATATATAGTTATTTCTCTGGTTTCTCTGTGAATTGAAGTACTCGAGCTATAAATCCTAAGGTAACATCTCCTGTCCTGACTACCTTTTGTTAATTTCTGTCAACGTGTAAACTATTAGTGAGTGGAGAGTGACCTCATTTTAAGACTGAACCATTGAGTTTGAGTTTGCTTTATTTCAGTTTCTCGTACAGTACAGTAGACAATTTTTGGGTGTATTGATGACGAATACTTAAGCATATAATTAAAATTACAACTAGCGTAATGGTAAAAAAATAAAAAAAATAATCAGATATCAGCATCAGCAATTTACAAAATGCAATCCAGTAATCCACAATATTGTTAAAGTTTTGGAAACGAAGTAAATCATTTCAATCGTAACTATATCTACAACCACCACAAAATGCAGGTGCTTGGAATTCGAAATCGTAAAGATTCCTAAAAGTCTTGCCGTATTGAGTTGTTACGTTTTGAGTTGAATCGATAAAATTCCATTTCAATTGTGCAGTTACATTAGCTAAGCCAGTGTTGAATCATTAATGGGGGGAAATAATAATAGTACCAATATATTTACTGTAATAAGTTTAAAAAGTTATAAATAATATTATGATTACGAAATTGTACAGCCTCAAACGTAACTTAAAGTAATGTGAATAATAGTTTAAAACAGTGAAATGTAATAATTACATATGATCGTAGGCAAAGTCTTTATCTGCAAATACTTTGACTAATAGATTTTATATAATTAAAACAAATTTTGTTAGAAATACTGAATACGACATCTTCAAGAATAATAATTTTCAGCTGACGTATTAGGAGTAGCCAAATAGCGTGTAGGAATATTGTCGATTGTCGTGACTTTGTGATGTGGATGAATATGCTATGATAATGATTACGTGAAACGGAATAGAATGAAATGATGTGGCTGTGTGTGTGCTATATATGTAAGTGTGAATGACAAATTGAAAAATTGTAATAATGGCGAATGAGTAATCTATTCTTATTTAAACAACGCAAGTGTGAACGATTGAATTTTTTCATGGATTTTTCTGAATTACATTCAGACGATATGCAGTTAAAGGATAGCTTTATGCTATTATAATTTAAAGCTATCAAGTAAAATAATGGACAAAAAACCAACAAACAAAATATTTAACATTTTACTTCAGTACTAACTGTAGGGCGACCGTGTAGATAACTCGTAGCATTTTAGAAGGCAAATTTTGTTACTAATTACATTCATATGCAACCAATAATAACGATTCAGCAGTTAGTACATAAGGAAGATCCTTTCAATGGTTACGATAGTTAAAATAAGTCTTGTCTTGCAAAGGTAGTGATGGGTGAAATGTAACACAAGCTATTGGAAAATAATGTGGGGTTGCGTATTAAAGCAATTTGAGTATAATTTATAAAACTTTATTAGGAAAAATATCGTAATCGTTGACCATCAAAGAATCGAATTAGAAAATCGCACACTAAAAAATTTTCACGAGATAATTCAAAATAAGAATCTTGATTTAATAATCCAGAATATAAATATCGATGATGATTTGATATAATATTGTTGTAGAATTTATGTAAATATATCCAGTATATATAACTATATACTTAATTACTTATTGCTTTTATTACAATATACGATATTAAATTTAAGAAACAAAAAAAGAAAATTCACTCTACGCTAGAAGTGGAGTATATAATTATGTATAAAATTAACATTATCTATAAAGGATAATGATGATGGGAGTTACGTGTAATGAATAATAATTGCATTATCTATTATTAAAATTTATTGTGCAAGTGATATGTATGCGATTTACGTTCACATTTTCATCGGTTCTTTTTTGTAAAGACATTTAAATTTGAGAAGAATAGTATAATGCAAAAAAAAATTTAACCGGGAATTGTTGAACCTCCCATTCATTTTTGTATTATTTCCAACATTAGTCCGATAGATTAACAAAATTGTCGCTCGAATACTTTTACTACATTTAAAATTCGGGAAGATTTTATTGAAAACTGTCTTGAAAATCTGTTCTATTTTATCTTAGTAATTTTACTCTTAAGGCATGTATCTTTCTTGTAGTATTTAAATGATTGATTTCGCAAATACTGAAGGTTCTTATTTGCACTATCAGCAGTAAAGTAGCTATTGTACTTATAATATTGCAATTTGTACATATAAATGATTTAGTTTCGTTGGTTTCATACAAAATGAAGCAAAGATATTATATCATTTCATCAGTAATCGAATCAGTTAGCGATGTGCATTTTTAAAAGGTTGAAAGTGCTGAAATGGGAATTTAATTTAATCGAAACTGGAAAGAAAAATGAATACGGGGATGATTAAGTTAGCGTACGAGTAAAATTGAACGCGAATCATTATTGAATCATGTGCGCAGAATGTTGAATGATTTTGTAATCACACGCTGTCCTTTAACTAGTTACAATATTGATTAGTTACAGAATATAATATGTATTTTAATGATGATTTTTTTGATAAAAGTAGTATTTTTAGAATGATAAAAATGCATACCATACTTGGGAGTATATTAAGTTCCTCATTATTTTGATTTACAGGATCAAAATGAATGCATAATTATGATTGTTATCATTAATTAACTATACATGATACCGATTCTAGTAGAGTACGTGAATGATTAAACTAGTAAGAAATTGTATTCAATTAATTATATAGTTAATATAATGCTTGGTCATAATGCCTGATATATGTTCAGCATATTATTGTAGAGGTATACATATATTACTAAATATTACGCTGTAAGTTAATTTGAAACATAATTGTACACGTTCAGTCTTTTTTCAACAGCCGAATAAATAACATTTGTAGAATTATTGAAGAAAAAACAATTTATTCAAATTAGATTAATATTTAATGACATAAAATTGCTGGCACAAAACAGCACATAAAGTATATGCCTGTACCAAAAGGGGCTTTACATTTTATTATTTCAGAATACTTTTAAAGTTACCAGCCTGCTAATAGTTAATTTCTAATGGCTAATTTCTGCGACAACCGCTACCAATGCCCCTGCTACTATTCTGGCGGTGCATAAATAGTAAATAGATTTCTGAACGAAGTAATTAGTTATTAAACGTATATTTTTTGTTTGGAATCACTCATGTTGCAGAAAATAACGCATAACACACTAATTAGAGTTTTGGGGTAAGGAAATCTGTAATTTTTGTTAAGTCTCGCTTCAGCCAGGCATCATTCAAGCGAATGCTTTCACAAGCCTGTTGCACGCATCTTTCAGTGCCCGGATAAGGATTGGATACAAAGAAATTCTCAACATCTTCAGCTTTTTCACTCCTTACAAAATTTTCCATCACATTTTTCAGCAGTCGGGAAACCATATTAGAGCTCTGAAGGAAAATAAATAATTTTTACTAGCATGAGTAAGCAATTTGACCAAATGTTAAGCTAGAAAGCATGCTTATAATATTAAGTAGTCTGATAGAAATAGAATATTAATATAATATAATTAGCCATAATTAGGTTATTAATACTGGCACACAACTTACAATGTATCGTTCCTGAAAGAAAGCAATTCGCTCTTTAAAAAATTCCCATGCCAGATCTCTTCCGTCCTTGGACAGACCGACAGAAATAATGACAAATATAGTGTCTTGACTTCGAACATGTTCTGATATTGAAAATTCAAGGACTTTTTTTAAAAGATTTTTGTCCTTCACAGCTCCAAGGGCCCGAGCTATCCGATCCTTCTCCTCTGCTAAGTCAGATTCGCGATACATCTGTGGACGTTCAATTTTAAAATATATAGAATACAGGGAATTCTGTACACACAATAAAACTAATTTTGGATACTGCGAATGTTATTTTTCTGGTAGAAGCTTACCTTTAGCATAAGGTGGAATAATTTTTCATCAGCTGAGGATAAAACTGCTCTGTATACAGCAGTTCTTAAATCGGCATGAATTAAAGCTGTGCCTTTGGTATGATTCAAAAATCTAGAATGAGCTTCGTCCACAGTTTTCTTGCTGCCAAATTTTATCATTCTATTTAGAACGACAGAGCGTAACAAAGAATCCACGTGAGCTAAAATTACAAATTAAACAAAAATTACGCATCCAGTTAATTTTAAAATTTGCACTTTCCGAGCCCAATAATACGACTTACTTTCATTTTCTTTACGATTCCAGCCAACTTTCTCTTCGATACGACCAAATATCCGTATTCCATAAGCTTTGAGAGCATCATGACTGTCAGTCGTATCCAACAATAAGCTTAATTTTTCGAAAATATTAGCAATAGCAGTCCACACTGACAAATTATCTTCGTCCATGAAGGATTCAAGAAGTTGCAAAACCTACAAGGTTTAACATACAAATAAGCACAAATAACTATCCACATTGCTTTTAAACTGCTATAAGTCCACACTTTGTATACTTGACTTATCGTGTTTTCCTAACACTATTGATATGTATGAAGTGTTGTGATTTTATTTATCAGACTACAAACATGTTACATACCTCAACAGTATTACTATGTCCACTTTGAACTAAGGTAAAGAGGTCGTCAACGACCCCCAAACGATCCAAAGGTGGCAATGTTTTCTGCCTTATTGCAGGAGCTAGCTGCTGCAACATTTGGTGGGTGTAGCGAACGCGGTAGTAGCCTACTTCTCCAGGGTTTATCTATAGAGTAAGAGGCAATACATTTAGTTAATTTAGACTGTGATACAAAGAAGCTAATAAAATACAAAAATCTTGAACTTGTACATAGTTCTTTGTACTTATCATACCTTCACCCACTGATTTTCCTGCACATTGGGAATAGTGACCTGAATTGTGCTTGCATCCATTAAAACCTCACTTATGATCGCATCAGGGTCTTTGCCAGATGCAAAAGTCAAGGGTACTAGCCAGTGGTAATTTTGACAGCTCTTGTGCAGATTTTTACTGGTAACATATTTTTCTTGAGCTAAAGATATGATTCTATTACTCCCTTGCTGCTCTGATTTTGTAACCGTGATGAGGGGGAACCCCATTTGTTTTGTCCAGGTGGACATGACATCTCCAACGGGCTTATTACTAGCACATGCAAGAGCACTCCACAAATGTTCAGTCCCAGCATTCGCATACTGATGACGACGTAAGTACAAGTTCATTCCTTTCTTAAAGTCCTCAACTCCAAGGTAATTATGAAGCATTCGAATAATAGATGCTCCTTTTTCATAGGAAATCCGGTCAAAAATCTCTTCGATTTCAGCAGGATTACCAACAGGGACTTCCACAGGGTGACTACTTTCTAAAGCATCAAGCTCCAATGCAGAAAATCGGGTGTATGTTACAAACTGTGCCCATATATCGTACTCAGGAAAGAGGTGATCAACGCACAGGAACTCAACAAATGATGCATAGCCTTCCTTTAGCCACAAATGTGTCCACCATTCAATTGCAACCAAGTTACCAAACCTGTAATTAAAATATCAATTTAATTTTTTATTTTTCATATCTAATCTGCGTAACTTTTAGTTAAAGCTATTACTATTGCTTCACTAAGCAAATATATTAAATGTAACTATACCACTGGTGAGCAAGTTCATGTCCAACCTTGAAAAAATAAATAAATTGAATTTTTTTATATTATACATACACAACAGATGATAATAATATTTTTAAAGACATTATTTAGTATTTAAGATGCGAAATCATACCACAAGTGCAACATACTGACGGCTAGATGCAGACGAATGAGCAGGATCAACGAGTAAACACGTTTCACGATACGTAACTAATCCCCAATTTTCCATTGCACCTGAGCATATACGAAAACCAATTATTTGTAGACTCACAATATTTATGACATTTAAAAACAAATTATGGTATCTCTCAATAGAATTCAATACCGATTGCAAAGTCAGCAATAGCAATCAAGTCCATTTTAGGTAAAGGATACGCAATTCCAAAATAGTCCTTGTAGTATGGAAGAACTCTGACAGTTACATCTAAAGCAAATCTTCCCTGATCTTTTTTTCCTACAGGGGTGTAAACTCGACACAAGGTTCCATCCGTAGTCCGATCTTCCACATAGTCGAACTCTCCGACAACAATGGCAATCAAGTATGTTGACATAATAGGTGTTCGCTCGTATTCATACTCTAACAGCTTGTCATTTTTAGCGTTCTCGACAACTGTTTTGACCGGCTTAAATTATACAAAAAATCAAATTGGTTGAAGCTCATAAGGATAAAGAATCCTCGAATTATATTCATGAGTATACACGCAATGCAACCGGGTCGTTACGATTAAATGCTCAAAATCGGTTAATGATTCACCCGGATACAATGTATAGAAATATTTATATATTTGATATAATTTACCATGTTGGATAGTGCAACTAAACTTTTCGGAACAACTAAAATAATATCAAAAGAGGCACGGATAGCTGGTTCATCCCAACATGGAAAACATCGTCGTGCATCTGTTGCTTCGAATTGTGTCACTGCATTATAACGATCCTCCCCATTCGGACCTTGATACTTTGAACGGTAGAAACCTTTCAACTTGTCGTTTAATATTCCTGTGAAGTCGAAACTAATACTCCCACTTGACGGATGTAAAGGTGGATCAAAATGAACTGTTAAAATTTCGCTCTCATTGTTCACGGAAATATAAGAAGCCTCTTGTTTGACTTTTTCCGAACTTTGAAATACAGCACTGGTGATGTCCAAATCAGCTGCATTTAGTAACACTGACGAAGTTTCTTCTTGTATCTGACAAATAAATTCAGAAAAAAGTAGAGAACGGCTGTTCATTTCATACAATAATGCAACAAGTGTGTAAATCTGTCATAATAAATTTTATGAATACAAACGTCCAAGAAATACAATTAAACATAATTATATAATATGTTACAAAGTTCTTTTAAATAATTGAATCGGTAAGGATAAATAAACTGCAGTTTTCTTTCTCTGACTTACCAAAATGTCAACAGTCTGATGTCCTACGAAACTGAATGTTTCCAAATTCGGTTCTAATTTAATAGTATAGTGCTTTGGAATAACGGTACTGGGAAGTCGTTCAAAATTTTTGGCACCTGATGAGCCACCCATTTTGAAGCACTTTTTTTACAGATTTTTCAGCGACACCCTAGACTCTAGACCTAGACTACGAAAACTATGATTTAAATGCAAAAGTTCAAAATTGTTTATAGCTACAAATAATGCAATTACAACGCAGCTTTACCGAACTGAAATAGATACAAATGTGTTCGCACAAATCGCAGGCACCAGGCCAGGCGACCAGGCATGAGCATGAATGAACTGTCCAGAACAGCTATGCAACATCTGTCTGTCGTATCTTTGGATTTTCTTAGCTTAAGTGTAAGTGTAAAAAGCGAAGGAAGAGTGTTTTGGCAAAGCGCGATAGGTCTATCAAAGCAAATACACGACCAACGAATAATGAATAAAAACGGATGCTTCACATTTCACATAAAATATTTAAAGCACGTGAATTGTCTTCTACGAACTATGAAAACATGCAAAACTCAAATTTAAATCAGCAATGCATGTTTTAGGTGGACTTATCCCATTTTGCCAAAAATCATTTAATGGACTTATTCCGTTTTGTAAAAAAAAAATAGAATGGTAATTTTTTAAAAATTGCTTTGGTTCAACTTTGACCTTTACCACTCGACACGGCAAAGTATCTAGTTGAATAGTACACGTAAAGCAAATAATATAATAATTTATGAAAAACATGGGCTTATCGCGGTTGGATAAACAACTCTTCATATTCTGGTGAAGGGTATTACTGTAATGTAAATAAACTGCACTCCACTCCACAACTTTTTTATTTCAGTGCTTTATCAGCATATCGCTAATATTGATAATCCAGTCGGATGTTCGATAAAGTTCGATAAAGTTACACTTTAATTTTATTAACATATTAGCCGAATACCCCGCGACTTGACAGCACCTAGCCTAGCCGTTAAACACAGAATTGGCAGAAACAAAGTAGGTACCTAAATAATAATAAAGCGATCTTTCTTCTTCTTTTTTCTCAAGTCCGCGTACAGCCACTACTATCGCATTGCCCTACTTACTACAC
>JAQFZE010003484.1:0-12518 GCA_034695245.1 Dicyrtomina saundersi | reverse complement strand
GCCTATATTTGGCTCTATTTTCATAGGCCAAATTTAAAACATCAAAGTCATATGGAAGTGTCAGGTAAAACAATAAACAATACTGTAAGCGTTAAGTAAAATATTAATCTCTAATTCGTTAATGCTTTGTGAGTTTTGACTGTCCTAAATTTTAATAAAGCTTTATCCAACTCGATCGTTATTTTTTAACTTGTAACATATAGTTGGTAACGTATCTAGTTAATTAACTTTCGGTGTAACTTTTTTTTTTCCGCTTTAAATTTAGGCCCATGGGGTCTCCTAATCCTAGGTCATCTTTTATTTCTTGGAAAAAACCCTGCGATGACATTTATGGAGTGGTCAAAGATTTACGGTCCAATTGTCTCTGTTAGATTTGGTGGCAGTCCGTAAGATTTGGCAAATAACTAATTGAATATATTTCATAATTTTTTTACACGATTAGTTAAATATTTTGTTTTATTAAGACCCTAATAATTGTGTTTAATTCAGCTGTTCGTAAACATCATTGGTTTTTATATGTACAACTATTTAATAAAATTATAATCTTTTTTTAATGACCACGTTGATTACAATATTTGCTCAAAGTTGCCTTAAGGTATGTTTTAGTTACTTTTCGTTTACTTTACGACATCCAAATTCAGACATTAAATTATCTGCTCTAATTACATACTTTTGTTTATATTTCTTATATAATTTTAGAGCGGTGATTTTAAATGATAGAAAAATAATCAAAGAAGCGTTTAAGCTCGATGTATTCTCAGGAAGAGCTCCACTCAAAAATCTTTTGAATGCTACTAAAAACAAAGGTTGAATAAATTTTGGACTGTAAATTTTAAATATTTAAAAATTGCTAATAGCTTTTTAAAGACATTTTGAAAATCGTTAAAACTTAGCAAGCTATTGATTATTTGTAGCAAATTGTACTGTTCATTGTTGGTCACTAGGAATTGGTTTTGCTGAAGGCCCGCGTCAACTTGAACAAAGAAAGTTTACAATGAAAATTCTCAAAACAAAAGAATTTTCAAAATCTGACGTAGAGTTTAAGGTAGCAGATGAAATTCTAATATTTCTACGAGAGCTACGAATTCAGTGCAGAAACTCATTTGCTAATAAAAAACCGCAAAAGTTGGCAATTCATCATTTCTTTCGATTTCCAATTTTAAATTCGCTGTATGAATCATTAATGGGACACAGATTCAATATGAACGACCCAAAGATGGAGCCGTTATTTCAAAGTATTGAAAGGTATCTATCTATTTTATAACATACATATTTTTCAAAATAAATTGTTATACAACTTAATAAATTCAAAATTTAAACAAAAAGCTTTTAAATTAAGATTAATGTAACCGTAATTTTATTTACAAAAGGTTCAGTGACACAAATAGCAGTCTAGTAATGAAATTGTCGTGGTATTTACCATGGGTTTCAAATATACTGACTTATCTTAAACTGAACTCTGTCGTCAGTGCACTAGATACAATTTACAATTTTGTAGGAGATCAAATTGAAGAAAGCAGAAAAAGTTACATTCCTGGCCAGCCAAACAATTTGACTCATGCATACTTTGATCAAGTGTCACAAACGACAAATCCTGAGTCAGGTTTCTTTAAAGGTTGTTTAAAATAATTACTTACAGTTTATTCATTTTATGTTTTCGGAAGTTGCCAAAAGTATTTTAAACCGAACACTAGTGTCAAAGAATTCTTTTGATGCTAAATACTTGTTAGAAGTAAAACACTATTTAAGTATTGAAATCATTGCAAAATTTTAATTTAAATATTTACAGGACAAGAACAACGTTTCACAACAGGCGAACTCTTAATAGCGGCAGCCGACACTACAGCTGCCAGTTTGGACTGGCTTCTTATTTACATGGCAAAAGAACCTCACATTCAGCAGAAACTTCAAGCAGAAATTGACGAAGTTTATACACTAGGCATGGATTTGAATGGAAAGCCCCACAACTTCTCACTTTCAGACAGAAATAAAATGCCCTACACAGATGCAGTCATCACCGAACTTCTTCGAATCTCTTCAGTTGGTCCTCTAGGAATATTTCACCGTAGTTACGAAGAAGTCACTTTTCATGGTTACAGAATCCCGAAAGGCACGTGGATTGTTGCAAACCTGTACGGAATTCACCATGACCCAGATATTTGGGCCGAACCTGATTCATTTCAACCTGAAAGATTTCTTATTAAAAATGAAGAAAACAGCAGCACCGTAAAACCTGCTTGGTTAATTTTACCATTTAGCACTGGTAAACGCAATTGTGTCGGTGAAGTATTTGCCCGTGACCAACTGTTTTTAATAACAACGAATTTTTTTAGAAATTTTACTGTCGCCTGTACTGACAAAATACCTTCATTAGAACCACAATTTGGAATGGTTGTGTCACCATTACCTTTTGAGTTATTAATTAGTGAAAGAAATATATCAAGTAGTTGAACTATGCCTCATGATTGTATAACATAGTTGTAACCAATAACTATTGTGCCTAAAACCTAAATAAAACCTATGTTACATTGCCGTTTTCTACACAAGTAGAAAGGCCAGTCCAACAAGTCATTTGTTACTGTTTTTTTTTAATTTAAACGCAATTTTTTAAATCATAAACTACACCCTTGGAGAGAATTTACTTTACTAATCAACATACAATTATACGATATTATTTATATAATATTGTATTACGATTCAATTTTGTTAATATTTTCTATTGTTTATAAAACTTTGTTTTTCATTTTTATGTGTAACATAACAAAAACAAAGTAAAGTTACAAGAACATTGACCCAGGTAGATGAATATTCCACCAAAAGGACAAGTTGTATTGTTATACGCAGGAAGTTGTTTTAACGTGTTTTTATTAAGTCTGTTATTAGCATTCAAACAACACATTTACCTTATATAAATTAAGTGTTTTTATTTTTTATTATATTCAAAATATTTTTAACAAATTATTACCAGCGCAGAGCTATAATTTTCTACCATTGCATGAGTTTTAATTTTTGTTGTTGGAAATTGAAGTGCAGTTAGAAGAACAATTTATCTTTACAACGTACGCCTATTGTACACCTATATTTTGTAAATGTAATTAATTTGTTTTTAATTCTCTAGTGTGAAAGAAAATTATTATTTAATCGCAAGCAACCAATTTTATCCTTCCGAGTCTACGCCAAAACAAAGGAATTATTTTTCTTTTTGCACAACAATAGGCACTTTTTGTTACATTTAAAAGTTGAGACTGCCAATTATTTAAGTCGACGAGACGTTTCCTTCCACATAATAATATGTACTCTATCCGCCAAAAGAGCATGAATACTAAATGCATGTTTGAAAAGTAGTAAAAAAAATATTCACATCATCATTAAATGAAATGTACGGTAAACGTCACTGGATGGTTGATTGAAACCCAATCTCTTTTGGTTCTCCTTAGTGACCAGACCACTACTTACTGTAGGGGCCTAGGGAATGAGACTCCTTTACTGTGGAGGAGGGGACGGGGATAGGTGAAAGGGTACAAAGACCGAGACGATCTAACGCGGTAGCCTCCTATTTCCTCACCCACAGTGACTTGTTGAATCTGCTTGTAAGAACTTCGGTTATATCGACTTAAAGATTATTTAATATTATTATTTTAATTTTTTAACCCAGCCTCTAATTTTTGGAATTTCTTTTCACCTCATAAATTGTTAGTGTAGACAATTAAAATGCTATCCAGTCCCATAAACGTCTGAGTTTGTTTAAATGATATTTTTTCGTAATAGTCAGTTTCGCTTTTAGCACGAAAAGGAATTGGTCTGATTTGATTCTTCGCCGATGATATATTGTGCAGCAAAAAATAATTTATATTACTTTAATAATGCTCCATGAAATATTATACAATAACATTTATTTAGACACACAATTCTTATTATTACTAATTTTATAATATAATAACATGTAACTGTTCATAATATCGATATATTATATATAATATTGTATCCGACAAATAATAACAGCAGGTTAGACTTTAACAATAATTAATATTATGTATCAACTTTAATCTAATTAGCAATCAATCTGTACAACTATATTTATAATAATATAATCACAGGTAATTATTCTGTATGTCATCGCACGCAGTGTTGAATTAAAATAAATGTGTACAATATTCTCCAAATAGGTATTAATTATTACATATATAATTACGCACTTTACTATGCCGACATGTAGAGCAACAACAACATGAAACGTTACAAACTTAAGTTATTTAACACACAGTAAAGCTGACGACATAATATTATAGAGCTATACTGCAAAGCTTACACTACTAACTTATATATATAATTAGTACGCGAAATTTTAATGCTCTAGCTAGAAAATATTTGTATAGAGATTATAGGTACGAAACGAATTGTTTGGTCAAGAGTCAACGGAACCTTAAGCAGGGACACATTTCATATTTAGTGTGTTTTGAATTTGATTTGAATTATTTAATTTTTATAAATATTATACTAATTTACATATAATTATTTTTTACGCTACAAATTAAATTGCAAATGGAACTTGTACACAGGCTGAATTAATGACAATGGCGTGTCTACAATTAAAATTAAAACTGGTATCTAAAAATTCGTAAGTCAACTAAATATTAATTCATAGTAAAAATTCATAAATAAATAACGAACTATACACATTACAATTAGGTATGTAACATGTATAAGATTGCGGCACCGTTCAATGTTAAGTTATAATTAAACTGGGAAAAAGCTTTAACGATTGTGTTTTTTTTTTACATCGCCTATTTTATTTTTATTAAAGTTTAACATGGTTAATATTTACTTAGTTAACTAGTTAATTATATAGGATGGAAGTTGAATATTTGTGATCTAATATTTGCACAGAATAAAAGTTTAATTTATATTCAATCAAATTCTCAATTTAATGTTAATAGAAAATGTCTAGTAATTTGTATATAGTTGTTAATGAATGTAATAATAATTATATCTTTTATTTATTAAGGTCTACATTCTACTGTGAACACTTGTGTTTAATTTATTTCATGTTTTTTTTTCAAATGCTTTTACAATCTATAATAACTGTATTTATTTTATATAATTGGCGTACTATTGAAGAAAGTGCGAAATTCCCACATGTTTTGCACTTTCCTGTTAAACTACCTGCTGAAATCTAATCCAAATCTACCGCTCAATAATCTATCAGAATCTACGTTTATATGTACATACCTAGGCTATCGTAATCGTAATGTATCTACTTGGTTGTAAAAAATAATGGAATAATAAAGCGATTTTAATTTAAGCTACGTGGGATCAAAAAAAAACAAAGTTGTCAGCTATTAGTTTAAAGGAAAATATTTAATTGAAAATTTCAACATTCTTTAAATAAAGTGCGAAACCATAATCTTTATACATAGGTAGTTATGTTAAAATAGTCAAAATAATGCTGGGCTAAGATATGAGGATAGTGTCTATGTGAGCGTAAGGCTCTGAAGTAGTACTTGTTGAAGTAGTGGCAGTCGATGGGTCATTTCCACACACGACCGTCGACAGAATGGACTGACGAGGGGTCCCGTTAAAACGAATACGCTCATTAGGAATTATTAAGGCGGGAGCTGCAACACTCTTCACAACGCCATAACTAAAATAAATTATTAGACCTGCAAAACAAAAACACGTGTTTAGGTTTCGTAAAATATTGCAAATTAGTACGTGTTTTTAAAATGTGTACTTTGTATTACAAAATTTAGTATTTTTTAATTTTTTTTGTACATACCAACAGCTAACCAAAATGCAAAAGGAGAGCCGGCCAGGTCCAAGGCTTCCAAAAGTAAACAACAATGAAGAAAAATGGCCCCAGCTGGGAGCCAAGGAACAATTGAATATTGGAAAAAATGTGTAGTTGTCGTTTCATATTCTGGATTATTGGACCCAGTTGCCATAGAGGACCGAAGAGGACGTTTTTTCTGTGGTTGTCGGCTAATCACCACTAATAGTAGGAAGGTAAGGAGGCCTGAAGATGCTGCTAACATTATTCCTGTCACGTGACCTCTGGGGGCTCGATTTAGTGAGGCGGCGAGTGCTAGACAACATGGAATTAATGCAACAGTGGCTAGGGCTACACGACGTCCTGTTGAAGACGTCGGATTTAGTGGAATAGCTCCGTTCAAAGTTGCAACACGCACACGCTCCTGAAAATCACATACACATTAAACATTCTTTATAGGTACAAGATACGCTATTAATATATTTAGGCAATTAATCTAAAATACTACATACTTGGTATTCCGTCACGGCTGCATCGATATCAGTATCATCTGTGGCCTCAGACCGACACGGGTCACTGTCCGACTCATACCCCGAGACACCACTGCCCATGCTAAAATCACTAGTGGATTCCCGCCTGCATTAACATTTGAATTTAGCATATAATTAAGCGGAAAAATCTACATATATCTTCGCTACTGCTACATACTACAGGACTCACAGGACGACAAGGGAAAGCTTTGTTTAGTCAATATTTTTGACATTTAAGATGCAACTCACGGCTCCAGTGGTTCGAGTCCGACATCATCCATAAGAAAAGTTCGATCACTATTACTCCCAGAAAAATGACCACCACTGTCCCCACCACTTGACCTTGACCCGTCCAGGTCAATCTCATTCGTGTCATCCGTGATGTCACGGGTGATTTTGGAGAGTCCGCTCTTGAGAAAGCTGACGGTGAGGAGACGCCGTGCAGGGGCTGAGGAGGGTCCAATCTCATTCAATCTATTGCGGGGTCGAGTGCTCATGTGACCCGAGCGCTTCCGGAGGCCGGGCGTCCCTGAGTGTGTTCGGGTTTGGTAGCGGAGTGCCAACATGGATGAACAGACGATGATGTGAATGCACATTAAACTACTTGCACATAAACCTAGGAGCACTTTGGTGTCAATTAGAAGAGCTTGAACGGCTGTGATCCCACCAAAAACGAGTGGTGTCATGGAATTCCATTTAGCGGGACTTGGACTTCCATTCCTGTTCTCATTTACTGACTCGCTTGGTGACGGCTGAAAAAAATATATGAAGATCCTGATAATTACTTTAGGCAAACTACAGTGAAAATTCTACAAACGGACTTTGTTCGTAACGTTCAGTTGTACGAAACTAAAATATCGGTAGAATGTAGCTACTGATGTACGTAGGTATGTACATGTCACATGTATCTACCTCTTTACGCAGATTTCTGTACAAGAGACCTTCATTGGCCATTTTTGTGACTTGAGTGGCGAGTGGGATTAAAAATTCAAAGGTGGCAATTGCCAAGGCAGCAATTCCAAAAGAAGCTACTGCAAGTCTCCATCCCCCCTCCAGCGGCCACAACAATGGTGGGTCACCATCCCATAAGCTACAAACAAGTAAAAAAAACGAGGCATAGGAATAAAAAAATTGCAAATTGGTAATAAAATAATTAAAAAAAATATAATTTAATTGTAGAATTATTTTGCATAAATATTTACTTGACAGGTTGGACTTTGTTGAGTACAGTTGACTGAATGAAATAGAAAAGAAAAGCTACACTTGACACAACGCAGCCAGTCAATGAGAATCTTTTAATCACTTGAAAGTGTTGATGCTGTGTCAACGTTAAATTATCTGGACCACACATGGAATACAAACCAAGGAACCCAACTGAAGCCAGGGAAGCACCTGACAATATCTAAAAAGAAGAAAATTCAAAACTAGGGTTATAAAGTGTACAGTTCTTTCTCTTGTATTCCCTCAATGAGTTAATATGAAAAACAAAATATTTTGTTTTTGTGTCTAATGGTAAGTCACAGTTTTCTGTGACGATACTTTAGTATCTAAGTTAGTATTATTTTTGCAACGTACTTTAGCATAGAGATTCCGATCTGGAATGATAGGAATAGTTTCAGTGACTGAAGGAAACAAATGACTCCCCGCCAGTGCGGACCCAAAAATTGTCACTGATGTCAACGTAGTTAGGACGAACAGAGCGATTTGGAAAAAACGGGATTCCTGTAAATTTAAATACAAAATTACAATAAAGTAGTGCGAATTACAAATTATTTGGCAATATCGCCGTTAATTCTGTAAATTTGCAGTTAATAGTTTTCTGCACCATTTTACACACAATTATTAAAAAAATGATCCCTTGTTGCTATTTACATACATAGCACAGTAGTTAAATACAAATGAGGCTTCTTAATTAATTGAATTACTCACACTATGTATGGTATAGGTAATACACCAACTTGAACAATTGTTTCAACGAAAATTAGGCCTAAACCCTACCACTGAAAGTCAAAAATACAAAGTACAAAAATAGAAAGTATGTATGTATCTCATAGTACGTAATTTGACATAGTTTATTTTGATTCTAGATTAAAATGGACATGGGTCTTAATTCTTCACTCACAAATTTTGAGTTATGATATTTAGCACAAAAAACATACACTTTAAGTAATACTAATAAGATATTTTTGTAGAGCTACATAATGAAACATACCTCCATCCCGAGAGAACACATAATAGTTGGAACGAATGTGACCCCCACAGCCATAATGTCCATGGGGGCCCCGAGCGGAGTAAAAGCCCCTAAGGTATTCTCCATTAATTTCTCGACGTGATGACCTGTCACACTCTCCATAATTGAGCTTAATGTTCGGGCACATGCTGCAAATCCACCCGCTTGAGCTTGAATCCACCACCAACCCGCCAAAAAAGCTGGGAACTCACCCACACAATTGAAAAGGCAAGTGAAGAGGTCACCCGAGCAGTGACCGTGTTTTATCTCAAAATCCGTGTAGCACCAAACTGTCAATATTTTTAAAACAAAGTATTAAATCGAAATTAAATATACACTGACTTTTAATCTGTCTGACTAGGCATTATACTACATAAAAAGAATTGTACCAGTGATAGCAGCGTCGACGGCACAAAGAAGAAGAGAGGCAACTATAATGGGTCCCGAGGAATTTTCTGCAACATATGGAATTGCAATAAGCAGGGCCAACGCAAATGGACCTGCCAGTCCAGATGACTTTTGGGCCCACACATTCTTCCCACGTTGCTCTGTCACCGTCGGCTATTTAAAAAAATTCAAATTTAAATGACACATAATTACAAAATTAGCACAGTAAATACATAATTTTTATTTAAACTTATTTAAGTAAAGGTTGTTCAAAAAGTCATGTCCTAATTTTTATGAAAATAAAACTTGCCTCTTTATTTGGACGTGTTCGTACAAGAGCGAAGGCAAGTCGCTCAAATTTCCTAAGATAATTTTCATTGGGTGACCATTCGGGTCGGACCATTGGTCCGCGTAGAGTAAGGGCAGTTAATTTTATTTAATTATTTTGATAAAATTCGCTCAACTGTAATTTCTTTTTGGCTCTACTTCTGACGTTTATTTTTAAATGATAACTATTAACATTCTACGTACACAGTAAAATTTCGAATGCCAAACTGTTCTTCATATTAGTACATAATCAGAAGGTCAACTTTAAATTTTGATATTTTCAAAGTTAAATTCACAAAACCTAAACAAAAATAAACCAACGATTAGGAATTAATTCACAGGGCGTTTACCTTCAACTGCAAACGCCAACTATCAAATACAAACAACAAGACTGCAATTTTACTTTTTTGGTATTATCAACTATAACTATTAACTGCAACGCAATTAAACACTAAAAAGTTGAAAGTTGAAACTTGTCATGTACCTATTGGGCTAAAAGAAGTATTTGTAGTTCTTCGATTAGTATTAGCCAGTATTTGGAACTATAAAAATAAAACCGCAAAGAACTAACAATCAATTAACCAGCAACTAATACCTAGAAATTGAACAATACTACCAACTGCTGACTACTGAGCTTAATATTTCGAATTTCAACTAATGAAAGTGATTAAAAGTTTAATAAGTATTAAAGTGCTTAAAACTAACAGCAGTTGACAGTTTCTGATTAAAATCGGTTTTTCCTATCACTGGCGACTGGGGGAAAACCATGAAAAGTGACTAATAATTCACTATCAACTATCAACTGTGAACTGATCTATGCGCAAATAATTCCGTATACTTCTTACATCCTACATTCTGACATTTTATTGTTACTAAAATATAAAAATACGAATACTTCGTAAACTTAGGTTAGGTTAGCGGTTGGCGGTCATAATTATTTAAAATGTCTAAATAATTAGCTGACTACTGACTATTAGCTTTCTACTATCCCCTCTCAACTCTTGCATAATAACTTAAATACCAAGAATTTCTTTAATAAAACCTGTGGTAAATTCGTTGATTTCTGACTTTTAACTGTCAACTGTCAACTATCACTATAAATTACTTTTGAACTATCAACTATCAACTGTTGTTAACATTTTGTCCCTAGAGTATTAGCATTAATGTTGAATGTAGGTACACTACATACAACATAAATACAAAACATCATTAATTCTAAAAAATAATTGTCCACTAATTGTATTACCTACACCTTTTTCGAGTATATTATGATAACACATCCATCAACTTTTAACTATTGATGACTGATGACTGACTGCTGACTACTGATAACTTAACTATCAACTGCACTGTTAAAGGTTAATTATTTTCGTTGAAACTTTACTTTTGATTTATTCAACGTCAATGTTTAGTTTTAGTAGCAAATAAGTAAAATTAGAAATACATGATCTATGTCATTTTCAACTTTCAACTTTTTTCAACTTTTATAATCACCTAATACATCACTATTAAAAATGCTAAACTAGTTGTGTGTTTTATGTACCGTATTTTACCACTAGTTACGATGTCACTAGTCACTTTGATTTAATTGTGAAAATTGGAAATATTAACCACTACTTAATCACATACTCACTTCCACTTTTAACCTTTAACTTTGAACTTCTTGAAAATCAAAACACCCAACACTAAACATGTAACTACGTGTAACAGATTTGAAATTCACTGGACTGACTTTTCTTTTCTCGATTCATTGTTTGTCTGCTGTTTTTGTTTTCATATTTCTTCCCTTTGTTTCAAAAATCTTGGTTGTTGGTTGCCCGTCCGTTAATTTCTTCCCTTCTGTTTGTCTGTGTTCTTCAATATTACGTGTGTGGTTCACTGTAATAATAATATTATTATTATTATTCTACCGTTTGCTCCACTTACTTTACAACAGTATCTTTATGGCATCGGTTGTCGGTCCGTGTCCGTGAAACAAGTACGCACGGTCTAAAACTGGTCTACTACTGGGCTATTGCATTTTGGGTAGTATAGTTGAGTGTTTTTAGTGTGTGGATTCTTGAATTCGGTTTTAGTTCGGTGTTGGTGTCGGTCTCGGTGTCGGTTTCAGTTTCAGCTCTCGCTCTACGTTCTCAAGTATTAAGAAGGAGCTGACCCAGTTTTGAAGCACTATAACACTGCTGCTCAACTCAAGTACTACTGACTGTGCTGAATGCAATAATACCCGTTACCGTTACCGTTATACCGTTCAGTTGTCGGTGTCGGTCGGTCGGTCGGTTGCTCTCTATCATTCCCGTTCTTACCCGTTTGCTCGCCGTTCTCCTTCGTTCCCACTATTTTAAGTAGAGTCAGTCAGTCTCAATGTTATTACGTTGGTTGGATGTTGGATGTTGTAGGTTTTTAGGTTCCACATTCACAACCACTTTTTTTTCGAGTACTACACTTTGACGATGGGATCACTCCGTTCACGTTCCCCATTCAACATACACCGTACCGTCACCGTCTCCGTCTCAGTCGGTCCACTGATAATAATAATAATAATGCAATGTAAGAAAAAAAAGAAATCGACTTTTCTAATACTTATGTTATATGTACAACACTCAATATCTAAACTTGGAATTGGAATACTCAGAATACTCTGCACTCTGCTATTAAATAAATTGTATGTAGTCCTGACGGTCGGTCCGTGGCCGTAGTTAATAGTTTCGGTAGGTACGATCAACGATGCAGGCAGGTTTTTTTAGCCGTGCCGTTACTGTTGGCGTTGGCAGTACTACTACTAATGCATATATCGTCTGCAAAGACCCAAAATGACCCATATACAATTGAAGCTAGAATCAAAGTGTGCTATATGTCATAAAAACAAAATGAGAAACATGCGTAAAATGTTTTATTTGCATGTTTTTGAAAAGTGTAAAAATTTCTATTTACATGTTTTTGAAAAGTGTAAAATGTTCTATTTACATGTTTTTGATAAGTATAAAATGTTCTATTTAGATGTTTTTGAAAAGTGTAAAATGTTCTATTTACATTTTTTAAAAAGCTTAAAATGTTCTATAAACCTGTTTCTAAAAAGCGTAAAATATTCTATTTACATGTTTTTGAAAAGTGTAAAATATTCTATTTACATTTTTTAAAAAGCTTAAAATGTTCTATAAACATGTTTTTGAAAAGTGTAAAACTTTCAATTTCCTATTTTGGAAAAGTGTAAAATGTTCTATTTACATATTTTGGAAAAGTGTAAAATGGTCTATTTAAATGCTTTTAAGACATATTT
>JAQFZE010003483.1:0-12528 GCA_034695245.1 Dicyrtomina saundersi | reverse complement strand
TTACGTGTACGAAATATGTACATTGAGCTGAACTGGTACTTTTCTATTCACCTTTTCAGCAGAACGCAATGGTGGGCCCGTGAATTATTTTGATGTACAGAAATTCAGCAATTGGCTTGAAAACTTGAGCAATATCTGCATACATAAAAACAGTATAGCAATAGAGCATATGATATATTTACGCCAAAAACTATTAATAACTTACTTTCTACGGCGTATAATTAGGTAGAATAATGACGCGATATCAAAGCTACAAGAATCACGTATTAAGCACAATAATTACTTTAAGTATAATATTTGTGTTGTAATATTAATTTTAATAGTCACTTGTTCTAAATTCGGCATGACCGAAAATCCATAGGCACAGCGGACTGGTGGGGTAATAGGAGTTGACTTCTCAAAACCCTCAGTGTCACTGCAATCACCACTATCGGCTGTATAGCTCACACAGCCGTGTTTGGATAGTGGCGGAATTTACAGGAATTTACAATCTCTTTCCACTGTGTATTGATGAGGCGGATTGTGGTCATGAATGCTTTTCTGCTAAATTATTTCTGTTAATACCTAAATAAAATAATTCATTTATTATTCAGTGTTAATTTTATTTTATTGTATAATTATGGTTTCAAATAATTGGATGTTTAATAATTGTAGTGCGAAATGCAATGTTTAAACCTACGGCAGGATTTTTCAAGGCTTTGACGACTTTTGTATTAGTATTTGAGTGGTTTACGTCGATTAGAGAAGAGTCAAGGTGACAAACTGGCAGATGCAGTGTCATTTTGATTTAAATCTGAATTTGTAAAATTTGTTCCTTCGTTTCTTGCCATTTCCTTGTTGCTACTCAGCATGACTTTTAACTACAATGTCACATACAAATATAGTATAATAAATACGTTAATAGATCGTTATTATAATGTACCGTTGTCGTCGCGAGCAAAAAGCATTAATTTACTAATATTCCTGATCAGTCAGTCCGGTATAGGGAACGGTCTGTTTAAAGAAATTACTTTTCCAACCTAAGCGCCCGGGAACGTACGTGCGTGTGTCTAGGAGATTCTTTTTCTGTTCCCAATCCGACCCAAACCAACGGGGAATTTCCCAATTTCCTAAACTGTAAATGAAATAAATTTTTAAAAGGTTTAAAAGTAGTGATCAATTCTACAAAAACAGCAATATATAACAACATGTTTATCTTGTAGTTTAAAACTATACTGTATCTCCTTATATGAAAGTCAGCTAATTTTGGAGTGAAAGCAGATGAAATTGTCTGACTAGAGCCTTGCAAATAATGTTTTTAATTATTTTTAAAATATAAAAATCCAATTAAAATCATTTTAAGCAGCCAAGCTTATTTGACCAAATTAAGACTTCCCCGGACTGATGCGGACCAAACAGAGCACTATTAACTAAATAAAAAGCATTTAAATATTAGGAAAATAAAAATACCTTTTGAACAAAATCATGTAAAGCAAGAATCAGGTTCCGACATGGATCTTCCTCATACTACAGGAACTGATACGTATTCTTTATTTACCGCCTTATAGTACAATGGTCGGTTCGTGAACAATTTTGATATACGGAAATTCAGAAAAGGGCATAAAAACTTGAGCAATACCTATATGGATTAAAAAAGAGAATTCAATTCACGTGTAACAAAAATCCATTGGTATAAGTAACTAATTAGTCTCCCACGCAAGATAATCATAGGATATGGATGTTGTAGTTATATAGTCAAAATACGCTAACGAAAAGGTGCAAAAATGTAAATCCAAAGTGAAACAACTACTATTTGACATAATGACATCGAAAAGCGTTTTAAGCGTATATGTAATTCCAAATCAATATCGTCTGTGAAGAACCAAAATGACCTATGTCCGATTTCAGCTATAATCAAAATGAGCTATGTCATAAAAACAAAACGAGAAACATGCGTAAAACGTTAATTATAAGGCGTTTTTGAAAAACGTAAAATGTCCTTTTTACATAATTTAAAAACGTGTAAGATGTTCTATTTACATATTTTTTAAACGTGCAAAATATTCTATTGAAATTCTTTCAAGACATGTTTCAATATTTTTGTAGATGGTCGATACTATTTTTAGCTACAAATGGGATATTTGGGTTCTTCACAGACGATAAGCGTATTTAGAATAACATTTTACTCAATAAATAAATTACCTGAAGCATTTGACAATTATTGACCGTAGCCTATGATCACTTGTTCTAAATTTCTCATGAGCGAAAATCCATACACACAGCTGACTGGTGAGATGACTGGCGTCCACGGCTTAGGCTCAACATCCAGCAAACTATTTATTACTATCCGAATCAGAATCAGAATTAGAATTCTTGGATACAGTGAAATTCGTTTAAACTTCATTCTATTACAAGGGAAAACCGCTGTATGGAACAACATTTAAATATTTGGTTGGCCAGCCTATGTTTTAATTTTAACATTATCCGTTTCTAAGTGAACCGCTAAACATGCTTTTTAAAAGTGTAAAATGTTCTTTTTACATGTTTTTGAAAAGCGCAAAATGTTCTGTAAAATAGAATTTTTATTACGTCTTTTGTGGACGACCCCATGGGTAAAATACAGTCAGTAACATAGCATCTCCTCCTAATGCATAGGACAACGCGGAAGAGACCTCGACAGTAGCTACCAATTGAATGAACTTGGGACAGAACGACTTTAAGAATCGTATGGACTTGGGACAGAGTGATTTTAGCCGTGCACTGGACTTCAGACAAAATGGCTCTTCACCGACGATATGGTTGTCAGAAGCATTAGATATGATCCAGAAACTCCATGAATTTTTTTAGCACAAAGAAATACTAAGAAAACTGTGTTCTCGAATCAAAACTTTAGAATTTAAATCTACTTGTGCTTCAAAATCACAATCAAAACAAATCTAAACAAACTGTATTAACCCATTTTTTTTAAATCTAACCTCCCACGGACAACATTGTAAATATCTTACTTTTTTAGTCAAAAATAAAATCTTCAATTTTTAAATGATAACTAAAGTCCTTTTAAAGGGGAAATCCCTTATACGGTTAAAAGGGAATTCAGTTATAAGGGACCGGTTTGGTCGGTCCCGCGGAGTCCCTTTATTGCGAATTTCACTGTATATGACATATGTAATCAGGAGAAAGCTTACCAATTTAATTTTGTTTTAAAATACATCACAGGCGTAAACAAGAAGACATGAAGTAATGCATAATTATTAACACACAAGCTTATATTAAAGTATTAGAGTACACTCACTAAAATTTTGTCAAATTCTTTTATAATTAATTATTTTCAAATTAAAAACTAATCAATAATTCGTATAATTATATTATTTTAATTTGTAGCTTACTGTGGATTCGGATTCAAGCTTGATTTTTTTTTTTTTGTGAACACAGTTGACAAGATAAGCCGTTAAATTACACAATTTAATTATTTTGACTTCATTACTCGTCCCTGCTTTCCTCTCTGTATTATCTATCACTAAAAAATTATTACTGACAAATTCGATTTGTAATCGTTACTCGTTAGTAATGAGGATATTCGCAGAACTATACCATGTAAGCAACAAAAATAAATTACGGATATGTCTTTTATATGAATGAAAGCTCGACTCTATTGTTTGTACAAATTAGTCTAGCTTTAATCTAACTCTGGTCGTAATAATAATTACCAAGAAAATGAATTAGGGAAGTCGTAATAAAATAAAATGTACACACTATGTACATCGTACATGGATAGGATTGAGTTTGAAACTCCACGAGGCACTAATATTGTAAGAGTAATTATTGAAATAATTATTATTGCTGAGTAGTGTCTGGTGTCTAGTCTTCTCATCCCTCATATCTGCACTATATCATATTACTAGCAGTACAAAGAAGGACAAAAACTGAGAATGTGACGTGATAAAAACAAAACTGATCAGCATTTCAGTTGAAAGGAGTTCAAACTTCAAGCCTGGGTAATGCATAAACTGCAACAAAATTGCTGACCCTAATAAAAAAGGAGACTTTTCGATGACGTCATTTGTAAACGATCCCAAACACAATTTTTAAAAGGGATCGCAAAAACAATATATGCGCAACACTCATTTTTTCCCGTGTTTTATGCAACTAATTATATGATTTACTGTTGAAACTGACTTTATATTTTATACAGTGAAATCTGGTTAGTACGGACTTCCAAGGAGGTACGACGATTTAGATTTAGACCGGTTTATTACAAAATTTGGATTGTATGTATGAATAGTAATACTACAAATTCGATTCTACTTCACGGTACATATTTTTAATCTATATAGACTATGTAAAATTAGAGTAAAAGCATTGGATTTATGTTTCAGTGGAATAACAAGCCATATTTTACATACAGAAACGGTCCGGACATACGCGTCATACAGATAAGAGAAATACATTTTTTAATCTTAATTCTTTTGTTTTCAGTTTCTGAATTTCTTTAATTATTTCAAAGGTGCTCAAATTAACTGGAGAACAACATATATTGTCGTTAAAGGATCAAATGCTGGAAAATGTAATTTTTCGGTGTGTTATATAAAGACACACACACCTCCATACTTAACACTAAAAATTTGTTAAAAAGATATTAACAAGTCAGCCACATTGCAAACGACAAAATCAATAAAAAGCAATGTCGAGATTTGATCCATCACATAGAATCCTCCAACTGTAATTCCTGTGCATGGAACGGATGTCACCACCCTCCGAATCACTGCACCCCAGTCAAATTGGGGCTCAGTATTAGCAGGTCTTACCCTTCCAGCTGACGACAGTTGAGTTGGAACTTTACCCCAATGAGAACGTGGACCTAAAACCCGTTCAACTTGGGGCATTGTATTTGGTACCGTTTCCACTTGAGCTAGTGGAACTAAAACTTTTCTCTCATGTGACAATGATGCGATTTCCACTAACCCCCTTTCCCCCTGTGGCAGTGCCACTAGAACCCTTTCTTGGATGTTCATCATCTCGACACGTTTCAGCGAAACTAGAATCCAACGCTTAAGAGACTCCATCATCTCAGGAATCTCGAATGCTTTCTGATACATCATCAAAAAGCCAAAGCCATAGTCAAAGGCAAGGATAAACTCAAGCACTGCCACAAGGGGAGACACTGCAATAAACCTAATAGCAAAAAACAGACCAAAGATACAAATTATGAAAGCTAAAATTTTGATTGCAAAGATTGTTGCTGAATTGGAGTGATTGAATAGAATCAGGGCAAGCTGGATTTGCCTAGCCTGTCTTGTTGCTTGTATTACAGATGTTTTGATAATTCCACTGCATTTCCTGTTAAAGTTGGTATTATTAAAAAAATCAAGTTAGATACACAGCATATCGTCTGTAAAAAACCAAAATGACCCATATCCATATGTAGCTAAAAACAATATCCATTATCTACAGAAATATTGAAACATGTCTTAAATGCATTCAAATAGAACATTTTGCACTTTTCAAAAATATGTAAATAGAACATTTTGCATCTTTTCAAAAACAGGTAAATAAAACATTTGACACTTCAAAATCATGTAAATTGAACATTTGACGCTTTTAAAAATAGCTAAATAGAACATTTGACACGTTTCAAAAACAGGTAAATAGAAAATTTTACACTTTTAAAAAACATGTAAATAGAATATAGAACATTTTACACTTTTCAAAAACATGTCAATAGAATATTTGATACTTTTCCAAAACTGGTAAATAGAACATTTCACACTTTTCAAAAACACGTCAATATAATATTTGACACTTTTCAAAAACAGGTAAATAGAAAATTTTACACCTTTCAAAACCTCTTAACATTTTACGCATGTTTCTCATTTTTTTTATGACATAGCTCATTTTGATTCGCGCTTAAATTGGATTTGGGTCAATTTGATTCTTCACAGACGATATTTATAAAATTAAAACCACATATTAAATTAAAGCTTACACTCCATTTTCAAGATTCTTAGCACTTTCCTCAAGCTTGGAACTGCAGTGCTCAAACAGAGACAGATGGAATTGAACAACAAAGTAAATGTTTGAAGCAACGTGTAACATGACAGCAGTCTCAAAAATCCCAATCATACCGATAGCCAAATATCCAGGTTTTGGTAAGCCAAAGAATGGAATGTAAAACTGAGGTCGACTGAGATCACTAAGAAAAATAATAAGAGCGAGAACGACTGAGCCGTAGATGATCTGTGTCAGATAATTAAGAAGGAGATGCTGCATTGAAAGTTTCCAAAATCTCCACTCCAACTTTGGTTTCTTTGGTGGCGCAGCATTTCCAATTAGGAATTGTTCTGCTGACTCGGCGTAGATTTCGTTCCAAATGACGCAGACCAATTTATTGTGTCTCCTGTAATTAAGAGCCAAAATAATCGCGTTAGAGTACGTACAAATGGCCAAGAAATGTACAGAGAAATGATCAATGCTCCCATTTTCTTCGGATTTTGTTGTTGGTAGCGGGGGAAAGGTGTAGAGAAGGTGAAGAAAACGAAAGCAGACGATGGCAAAAAATAAATAGTGCCCAATCACTATTTTCCACATTGAAGTTTGCACTATGAGTTTCTCTGTTCGCGGATCAAAATCAAATGGTAGGATGCAAAACTTTGTGGTGAGTCGCATTACTAGTATGTGAGCCAGTTTCAGGAAATACATGATTATTTTCAAATTTTTCTTGTTACGAAGAAGGTTTTTTTTTACATTTATTTAATGTTGTTTGATGCTACTCAAGAAAAGGACTGAAATCGCATTCAAGCCAAAATTTAACTCTTGTACTTATATACCTACTAACCCTATAGCTATGCTGCCAAGTCAAAATAAGTTATGAAACCTATACTGCCAGCACTTTATTGAATATCAACTGCCTTAAAAACTTTCGTTTTATAATAAAAACTAAAGTTAATACATATACAAAAGTGACATATATAACTCAATTTCATATTCAAGGAAGTGGGTTTCTCTGCTGAATAGAATTGGTGAAAAAGTATTTAAAAACTAAAAACATTTTTAGTCACTTTAGCTTAAACAACAGGTTCAAAACTGCTCTCGCTATACCTTATAACTTGTTGAATTGGAAATTTTGTGTCTCCTTATATTTCTCTTACATGGGCGGTAGGAGTTTCAAAACATCCATTATGTTCATAAATTATTAAAGTTTTAATCCATTTATACTTTTGTTTTTTTGGGACATCAAAAATATTCAATAATGAAATTTTGGTGAAAACACCGTAAATTGTTGATTAAGTTGGTGGAAGTTAAGTTTTTAATGTTGAATAATAGTAGAGTCACAATTTGGTGACTTCATTTTTCTAACGCACACTACCCAGTGTTTGAAAGAACAAATATCGTCTGTGAAGAACCAAAATGACCCATATCCAATTTAAGCTAGTATCTAAATCAGCTATATGTCATAAAAGCAAAATGAGAAACATGCGAAAAATGTTAATTAGTTAGAGTTTTTGAAAAACGTAAAATGTTCTATTTTAATTTTTTTGAAAAGGTGCAAAAATTTCTAATTGCATGTTTTTGAAAAGGTGCAAAATGTTTTAATTCCATGTTTTTTAAAAGGTGCAAAATATTCTAATTCCATGTTTTTGAAAATGAAAAAATGTTCTGTTTAAATACTCTTAAGACATATTTGAATATTTTTGTAGATAATTGATATTTTTTTTAGCTCAAAATGGATATGGGTCATTATTTTGGTTCTTCACAGACGATATGTTGTAGTTTTCGATGAAATATTTCATGGATTAGTTACATCTTTCAACTATAAACTTCACAAAATTGAAAACAAACAGGATCAAAGATCAAATAACCGACGGGTCTCAAAATAAGCACCATGTTGACAATCCACAAAATTTAATAGACGCCTGGCGCTTAATCAAACATTTGCGGTAACTGTAACTATTTATATCAAGTAGAATTTACCTGTATGCGTAACCACCTAAAACTTCACTTAATTTACAATACTGAATTTAAGAAAAAATACAAAATAAACTATGGAAGCTACTGAAAGTCCTGGTGAATAATATCGACTAACTGGAAAAATTGTGCTTTATACTGAAAACCAATGAATAAATACATACAGTAGGTCCCATTGAAATTAGGGCAATATATTTTCCGCGGATTACTCCCCCCCCCCCCACACACAGGGTAAGAAGAGTCAGATAAATACTTTTTGGTGACAACTTACCCTGTGTATGATTAAACTTTGGCTGACCCCAGTGGGTCATGTCAATTTAATGTAGGGCCGGCAGATTTATATTTTCTAATCCTGATAAGACATTAAAATATAGGTGACACAGCCAGATTTTGTTTATTTTTTGTTTTAGTAAATTTACTTGTAATTCCGGGTTTTCCCAGATTTATACATTTATTCACAAGGTTTAAGTGAAACCATTCTTGGGTTTTACCCATATTTACCCCTTAGTAGTTAGATGTACAAAATATTTCGCTTCTGTCAATTAAAATAATTATCTGGCCAGTTTAAGCATGTTTAGGAGAGGGTGCGGAGTAATCCACTAAATACGCATTGTGTCTATATTCTATGTGCCACACTGTATACAAAAACAAAATACTCATATAAGTTTAGCTGAATTTACAATTTCTTAAAGAGGGTTCATTCATTCTTTTAGTGAATACATAAGACGAGTGAGCGTATATGTATGTGTTGCGTGTCGCAATGCTTTAACGCTACGTCTCAAAAGTATCATATATATTTTCATTCTTTATTCCATAGAAAAACAACGAATTAAATATAGATTTGATGAAAGGGTTTAATTAAAATACCTTTTTACATAGGCGGAGTTAGAAGTTTTAAAAGTTCTTGTGTATTTACCATGCATGGATTATTGACGTTTCATTCAACTAATGGATTATGACTCACAACAGTAATAGTCCGTGAAGCCTTAAGCGAGTGAACAACCTTATATCATAAATTACAAAATCCGGCGCTTCACGCCTGATTTGTCTACTGGGGGCCTGAAGTAGATGCTGAGCTTACAGCGAATACTGGCATCAACAAAGGGGTAGCACCTTATGCTAGTAACGCTAAAAGATGATCAATGCAAAATGCAATACATGCATTTCGTCAAAACAGCAAAGGTTATCCTTAAGTTAAATTTTGTAACATTTTTTTCTATAAACTTCTTTTTTTCAACAAAATCAGTTTAATAGTACGACCTGTAGTAGCACATCTGAGTTCATGTTATTACAAGCGGATGGGGCAGTTCTAAACAGGTAATAATTTGATCGACATCATTCAAGAACCATCCTTAAAATAATGAGATGGCATAAGAGTGTGGCGGTACTTAATATACATAGTTGTTGTATTGAATAATATAATTTAACGACCATCCCTGAGTTATTGTGATGCCATAGAGTTGGTACTAAAATGTAATAGAAATTTTTTTATAATAGACTTAAGTCATTTATGGACCATTTTAACAACTACCAAAAATTAACATAACATTATCCTCGGGACCGCTAAGTTTTGAAAACAGGTATGGTAACTATTCACAATTATTAGATGACATGGTAATATTAAATCGGATATTATAGTTTTTAAGATTCAATTATCATTACTTGTACAAAGTTCATGGTTTAGGTTAATTTATCCATAAATATAAATGAATGACATACATTAAATTTTGTTTATGTGTAAGAAATACGAAAGTTTAGCGTGAGTGCGGATTTTCTTAAAATTCATCTCAAAAGGTCAAATTTGGCTAAGTAAAGAGGAACTGATACTTTTCCTTTATTCACCGCCATCACCGCTTTCTACTTCTATGGTCGGTTCGTGAACAATTTTGATATACGGAAATTCAGCAAAGGGCTTGAAAACTTGAGCAATATCTATATTTAATAAAAAAGAGAACTCAATTCACGTGTTTCGTAACAAAAATCCATTAGCATTATAGTAACCAATTAGTTTCCTACGCAAAATAATTACAGGATGTGTGCTAGTTGTAGTAATAGTCAAAGGACGTTAACGAAAAGGGACAAAAATGTAAATCCACAGTGAAGCAACTACTTCTCGCCATTACATCATGGAAAATGTTTTAAGCATATATATGTACTTCTAAATCAATATAGTCTGTGAAGAACCAAAATGACCCATATCCAATTTAAGCTACAATCAAAATGAGATATGTCATAAAAATAAAATAAGAAACATGCGTAAAATTTTAAAAAGGAGTTTTTGAAAATTGCAAAATATTCTATTTACATGTTTTTGAAAAGTGTAAAATGTTCTGTTTATGTTTTTAATTTTTTTGTAGATAGTGGATATTGCTTTCAGCTACAAATGGATATTGGTCATTTGGGTTCTTCACAGACGAAATGCGTATTTAGAACAACATTTTACTCAATAAATAAATTACCTGAAGAATTTGGCAAATAGTGATCGTAGCCTATGATCACTTGTTCTAAATTTGGCATGAGCGAAAATCCATACACACAGCTGACTGGTGAGATGACTGGCGTCGACGGCTCAAGCTCAACACCTAGCAAACTATCAATACTATCCTCACTGTCCGAATCAGAATTAAAATTCTTAGGTACTCGAAAAGAAGCATTGTCTTGGTGGTTAAAATTCAATTTTAACCGTTGCAAACCTAGTTAACAATAAATTCATATTTATACAGCTAAATATTGGTATATTGGAGAGGAAATTGTATTCTGACAAATGTAACTAAACATCATGTATATAAATCAGATGGAGTCAATTTTATTACCTTCTGAGTTGCGAAACATATAATGCTGAGTTTGTACAAGTTTTAGAATCTCTTCAACGGCCATAATATTTTCATCCTCGCCTTTAGATTGATTGCTATTATGCTTCTCAAGTAATTTCTTGCAAATGTAGACTGGAACACCTGTGAAGACGGGGTCTAGGTGATACTCGGGTCCTGAAGGAGCTAATCGACACTGATGCAATTCCAAGGACTCAATCTGATTATCCAATTCAAGATGAAATCCTCCATTGAAAAACTCGTGTTCTTGTGTTCTAGAAATTATCTTTTGAAAGTTGATGATTTTGATGTGGGTTGCATTTGGAAAGTATGCTTTTAGAGACCCCTCAAATTCAAAATTGTCTTCAATATTTATAGTTTTTACAGAGGGGAATTCTTGATCCGGAAAATATTGGTACCAAGCTTCACGTTTACCAGGAGGAGTATCTAATGTTACGGTATGGAGGTTCGGAAAAATCTCACTACACTCAGTTTCAGCAGGAAAAACACGTGGCGGTGGTAGCTGATCAGCAAAACATTCCTCAACATAGTCATAAACAGTCAAGAACTGAAGATTACCAAACTTTGGGAGTTGAAAATCTGCTGCAAAGACACGGGGCATACATACTAGGTGCTTTAACGTATCCTTGCTTGAAATAAGAATTCTTTTCAGACTCTGTGCAAGCTCTGGCGATAGCATGAATTCCTCATCATCGTCATCGAAGGGGTCAAAAGAATTGCGAGTCACATTGAGTAAAGTTAGTTTTGGTTCAGTATGGGAGAATTTAACGCACGTCTCATACTTTCCTAATTTTAAAGCATAATTAAATGACTGAATGCAGTTAATTTTCCCCATTTCAATGACAGTATTCAAAAGTTGAACCCGGAAATAAATAATTTTCTTTAAGTTTTTTGCAGAGCGTAAAAGATCATGGTAACATGGTAGAACTTCAAATGGTTCTTCGATGACAGTGACATGGTCGTTTTCTTGGGAGTCGATGAATACAATTGTCTCTAAGCAGGCGAGAACTATTGGAGCACAGAATTCTTCTTGATTCGTGAATAAAATTTGTCCAGCTTCAATGTGATTCACATTGGGAATCTTGTTAATGAGTAAATCTTGAAGTTCGCTCGTAGAAAGAGGACCAAAATTATTGAATGCCACGTGTTTAATACTTTTTCCTATCAGAGAATAAAATTGGAGAAGTGCATCACCATCTAAGTTGTTGTAGTTCTCCACATCTGAGAAGTCCAGACCTGTTAAAGGAAATGATCCATCAGAAGCTTCGATGCAGTGATTCAACTCCAATAAATCCTCGCTTCCATTGCTACTCATAGCGTCAAATGTCTCGTGAATGCTAAGCTTCCACAGTCCTCTTTGAATAATTGCAGAATTTGCAACCCCCTTCCATTGTTTATTAATGAGGCGGAAATTCCTGAGGTCACAAAAGCCTCCATATTTAAATATTTCTGCCAATACCTAAATACAAATATTGCACATTAAATCGAGTTATTTTAGTTATGGCATAATATTATAATATATACAGTATACAGTGTTATATATTTCTTAGCGAAACTGAATATCGTCTGTGAAGAACCAAAATGACCAATATCCATTTGTAGCTAAAAACAATATCCACCATCTACAAAAATATTGAAACATGGCTTAAAAGCATTTAAATAGAAGCACTTTTAAAAAACATGTAAATAGAACATTTGGCACTTTTAAAAAACTTGTAAGGGGCCATGTACATATGACGTCAACACTTAGGGGGGG
>JAQFZE010003482.1:0-12532 GCA_034695245.1 Dicyrtomina saundersi | reverse complement strand
AAACTAATTTTTGTTAACTTTGTGTGATGGGTGTAAAGCCTTCAGGCACAATAAAGTCAATCAATCAATCAATCAATATATATTTTTTCTTTATTTTGATTCTGACGTTGACTTTAGGCTGGGAGTAGGATTGTAGGCAGCATAATTATAATTATTACACATACATACTGGTATGGTGCAGTTTTTCTTCTTTCATCAGAGTCATGGAGCTTTGTGACTCTATCAGTATTGTTTCGCCTTGCAGTGCATAGTGCAGCATTGTGGAGTGGATCTGTGGATGCACGTGGTGTGCACTTATTGTTCAGATTTGAAATTGAAACAAAAACAAGAGAAGAAGCACAAGTGAGAAGGGACGAGTGTATCTGTGTCTCGAGCGGTACAATCCTTGTTGGTAATATTACAGAGGCGAGGCGCGTGAAGAGACAAGAAGGAGCCATGTATCTATGTATGGGAGGCACAACAGTAGCAAATATCTGTTTATGCGAGAATAATCAGCTCGTTGTTGGTGTCACGAGATTTTTTTGAATTCAGATTCCAATTCGAGGGAGAGAGAGCAGGAATGAGATGTATGGAAAAGTCGGAAAGTGGCGTCAAGTCAAGACTATGTCTAATGCGTGTCTATTGGTATCGGTATCGTGCGGTATGCAAGAATAATTTTATTTGCTTCGCTTAACCCCAATAATAATGCACTTTGTTTGCACTATTATTAACTAGCAACATCAACTATTAACTCCTTTTCTATTAACGGTTGACGTTGACAGGGGAAATTTTGGATTTCTTTTAATTTTCAATTTATTTTGTACATAGTAATACATACGTTGACAGTGTCGTTCTTATGTTCTTGTTCTTGTCAGCCCACTGTATCCACATATACAATTTGAAATAATATATAACGAACGAGAGGAGCCCAGTTGTATATGATTTTGGATTATTTGTATTTATTCTTTGCACACAAATTTACGTCACTGCAAATAATGTACTGCAGCAGGTCTCCAGTCCTACCCTGTCTGTCTGAACAAAGTGGCAATTTTAAATTGTACTATTTGTATTTTGTACTGTACGTGTAATGTAATGCAATTTTGGCTTTAATGATCTTGAACTAGACATATATAGGGAATATCAGTATAATTTATTATTAAATACGTACCTACCTGTATGCACTCTGCTTTTTGTTGTGCCACATGGGAAGGTACAGGTACATTAGTCTTTGAGGGAGCAATCATTGATGAACCATTTAGGTATGACAGGTATGGAGTATGGACTGAGGACAATGTAGTGCATTAAGCCATGCCTTACAGTACCATACAATTATTATTATTATTATTTTAAAACATTTCATATAGGCTTGTTAAATTTTACCGCTAATTATTAGGGTCTACGAGACGCTGACGGTGATGGTGATGTGATGATGGTTGACGCTGACACCATTTTCAGTTTCTTTCTAGCTAAAATTATTGCCTATCTAATATAAAATATACCATTGCTATGGGCTCCGCACACACTTTGACTTGATGTTTGTCTTTATACCTGTCTTGGTGTACACTGTATATAGACGATACTCACAATCTAAAGTCTAAAGTAATGATAGTAGGAGTCTTCAAAGTATCTCGTATCAGTCTCACCATCCAAATCCAAATCAACAGAAAAGTTCTCTTGTTGTGGAGGATAATAGCTTAAAAAATGTTTCACGTTTGACGTTTGACTGTCGTGGTAGACAGAGAACCTTAAGTATGAATTAGATCCATTGGCAACACCTGCCAATTATCTAAAGTATGATGAACGTTATTGATCCAATATAGGCATAACCACTTGTTAATGGGTAAATGGGAATTGGGATTTCGAAGGAAGGTCTGCGTCTCAAGTGTCTGTATTTTTGTTTGGATTGGAAATTGTATTTGTATTACGTTGCATTGTTCAGTCACTTGGTTTTTTATTTTAAAATCATTATATTGGAATTGGACGTATTGTGTGTGAGTTGAGTGGAAAAATTGCTGTTAAAGAATTCTTACACTTTAATATGATAAAAAAAACTGTATCTGTATTTTCTGGATTTTTCTTTTACATCTTCTCGGCATCTTGGCATTCTATCCCAGGTAGGTAAATATATTTTGGCACAGTTTTAGTGTGCTTAGAATTTTGTGCGGCGTACATGTTTGTCTATAGCTATGGGGATAATAGGTGAAACGTGGCTTATAATCATAATCAAATTTAAAGCGATTCAACGAAAACTGCAAATGCAACTAAGCAACGAGAGCCACCGACAGACCAAACAAAAACAAGCACATGTTAAAAGAGTGTACTTAAAAAAAATACAAAAACATAATATAATATTTTGTAAGTTCTAGGACTTCATATACGGACTACACAGAGGATTGAGTTGGTTTGGCACAGATTGACTGAGGGAGAGTCACGTGTACAGTATCAATGAACAAAAGGCATATGTCCAGTGCCGAAGTAGTCGAAGTTGATACGGCTTCTGTTGCCGAGGCGGATGCCGATGCCGAAAGATTTCATAAAATTTGATGTGCTATGAGTTTTGAGTTCGAGAATCAATTAGGAGATTGTGAATTGTTTTGTGAGACGGTGTGGAGAGTTAAAGCCTTGAAAGTAAATTAACCAGGAATAATCATGCTTTGTTTGACTACATAACTGTTTGAAATTGGTCTGCCTCTCTCTCTACTCCTGCTATTTATGTTGTACTAAACTGTACTCTTGCACCATTCTAAATTCTGTCTTGTGTGTGTACTAAACTAAACTAATACTGTACTTTTCTCGTACAGATTTAGATTTTAAATGTAGTGTGTTGTGGTTGTAGCTCGGTGGGTAGTTGGCCGTTGGTTAGTTGTTGGTTTTTGGTTAGTGCCAGTTGCCGGTGGTTGTCTGGTAGTGTTAGTAGGTAAGGTACTTGACTGTTGTCTTGTACTGTATGCATTAAAGTTTGTTTGCTCATTGCATTATTGTTTGAGAGATCATCATACTCATAATATTATCCGTGTCCGTGGTTCTACACATGTCCTATGTCTTGTCGTATGTTGCTCCACACATACACTCACACAGACAGTATGAGTACCTACGTAGGTACATACCAAATGTTACCTTCCACGTTTACGTTACGTTAAATGACGTTAGTTGGCCACGGAGGACTTGAAAGAAACCGTTACAGCTTATTTATTGTCCTGATTTAGAGAATTTACGGGAGAAATTACGACAGGGCTGTGGAGTAGAGTGTCGAGTTCGTTTTAGCTCTCATGTTTCAAAAGGTAAATTTGAGAGGGACTCCACACACATTACATATTATTATGAGTGGTGGAGTAAACTGATATTGTGTATGCGTACACGTGAAACTATGAAATTGACTAAATACTCGAGAGTTATATGGAGTTAGTTAGTTAGTCTCTCCTCTCTACACGGTCTTCATTCCAAAAAGTACAAAACACTCGACTACACGAGTTTGACTATGTAAGACTCGACTCAAAGCCCATAATTTCTGTCCAAAAGTTTTTGGAAGTTGTTTAAGAAAACATGAACATGACATTTTGATTACATGAGTTTAAACTTTTAAAGTATTGACGACACTACATCCACCGCTATTTCTGCAAAAATTATATTTTGTAAGACAGAAAATAATGGAGACAGACCAGACAGTAAATAGCCATACAGATGCTGTAGGTATTGTCCGTGTACTTATGAGTGCCGTTGCGGTTGCCATATTGTTAAAAGACTAATACTAAAATCCTGATGCTAATAATTCTGTCGGCCAAGAGCAAACGCAAAGCTTTTTTCCTCCACTTGATTCTTGATTGTTTGAAACAGTAATGAAAGCTTAAACAGGGAAAAAAGATTGCGCGAACTTGTGCAAGTAATAGGAATGGTAATTGTAATAGGGCTAAGATACATATATTGCATTACGTTAAAAAAATTCTGCCGTCGTCGTTGGTAATGTCACAAATAATCCTGTCATAATTTAACGGCTTATTCTTGAAATCTTGGATAAGACAAGAGGCAGCGAGAGAGAGAGAGATATATATTCAAGTTTTAGTTTAAGACGCTAAGCAAAAAAAAACAATCTTGCATCTTGTACAAAGCAGAGAGAATACCAATCTAATACTAATACTAGTATGTATACAAATACAAAAATGCATAAAATAGTCAAATATGGGTGAAAAAGATTCATTGTAAAATCTAATGGGTTGTAAATAATAATAAAATAAAATAAAAATCTTACTCTAAATTACTTTGCTGATAAGTGTAACTGTAAAAATAAATATCTCAGAAGCACAGCAGAGTACAGAAGACAGACATTATTTGCCCCATGTACAAATTTAAATGCCCCAAATGGAAATGAAGCCAGACTCTGAAGGCAGACCTGAAAGTATGATGCTGATCCTGATTCCTGATCCTTCTATCCTCTGTATGATCTGTGTGATATTTGGTAATTCATTTCATCTTTCTAGACATGTAAATGTGCCTCAGCTTTGGCTTCGGTTTGTCTGGGGCTTCATAGAAATGAACATCTGTTTCTGGTTTTCCAGTTATGTGCCCAGTGAAATTTGTATGATAATCAATTTTTGAAGTGATTTTTTTTTTGGGTAAAGTTAAGAGTTTTTCTGTTGCTGTGTTGCTGCAGCAGTTACTCTGGCCATTAATTTGCTGTTTGCTCCATGTAGATCGAGATTGGAAATGTTTTACCGCACTAATGAGCTGAGGCGATTAGTATTATATATGAATATGAAATGACATGACAGTAACAGCATTTGCGGCAGGAGAAATAGACATTTAGTTTTACGAAGGAGTAGAAGGAGCGCTTTTGCGGTAGAAATAATATTGTTGGAATTGGAAATTATTAGAGGGGTAGTCGCTGCACAGACAACAGACCTGTGTGGTATATCAGCAATCAGTAGTTCATATATATGCCTCTTTATATAGGTGTACTAATGCTGGTTATAAGGAAGGGCTGTAGCTCTAGTTCCATTGTCTATAGTCCATATTCCGTGAATTCTTCCACATGCATAATTGTCTCTCGTTTTGCCTTTTCTCTGAAAATTGTGGCTACCTCCTCTGCGTTGCATTCTGAAGGGATGTGTGTGCATATTCATTGCAGAATAATTGACATTTTTATAGCTACCGAAGTAATATTATCGTTTTCTTTTAGTTATGACTTGGAGTTTCTCCGTCTCTCCCTCATTCACATGTGAATGCTGTGATTCTGTTTTGTTTTTCTTGATCTCCAATATAATAATAATATATCTACAGAAGATGCTTTTGAATTTTTGTATTTTGTGGCCATGTAATCAGAATGGTATGCTATATAGTAGGGAATGTACATACTCACATGTTTATGGATATGTGGCAGTAGCACATAGAATATAACTGTCTAGTTTAGTGGGAATATATAGATAGTTATAGACTAGAGACCAGACACGGACTAGGCACTAGATATGAGATAGGAATACAAAATACAAATGTTTGGAGGCGAGTGTTTGTGTGTGAAAATGAACATTTGTAACATGCGGTACATGTGGTTTCACTCCGTTTGCTTTTGTTCCGCGAGTCTTTTCTGACTCTGACATTTCATGTATCTCAAGTCTTCCCTCTTCTTAAAACTAACGATAAATGCAGGTGTAAGTTATTTCCCATTTCCAATTCCCAAGTGTAGGCAATATGCATAGGTGTAGTGGCCCATGCATTTTTGCATATATGAAGGTCCCTATACTATTACGTGTGTATGTAATTATCTACATATGTTGGGTATATAATATATGGGCATGCTCGGTGAAAAACATTTACTACACTACTTCGTCTCACACTAAAGAAAGAACATAAAAGTGCGTAAAAAGTCTGAATGCCTATATCCTCTCTTCTGTACAAATGTATACATTCATTCTATTGGCCTGGTCTGGTCTGGCTCAAGATGAGTTTCCTACACAGTAATAGAATCAATGTTAATCTTGACTGTTGCGAGACTACTCAATGTATTTCTGTGGTTGTAATTGTGAAGAATGAGATGTGGAAAAAAACTCTAAAGTGTATAAGAAGTATGCATGATGGCCATGGACGCCGAGACCAAGACCGGGAAACAGTAGTCAATTTTCGATTTCAACGTTTCGTTTTGTAAAAGGAAGGGAGCATATTATTATTATATACAGAGGAGCCTCACCAGACCATCATCATCGCATGTCTTGTTTTTGTTTTATTTACTACTCTGTTCTTTTCTGTTCTGTGAGCTAACGTCTCAGGGAAACGACAGTGAGTCCAGTTGAGTTCAGTTAGAGGAAAGCCAATGCAGTGCCAACCAAAACCAACCTATACCTAGGTAATTTTTACATTTAATGACGGGATAATTTATTGCCGATACTCGATGATAAAAAGGAATGGTAGAGTGGTTGTACACCTATATGAAAGAAATAGGAAAAACTTATCAGCTTCAGCTACGTATTAATACGCAGTTAGTTTAGTTTATTTGTTATTGACTGTCGACTTGGTCTGTGTACCGTAAGAAAGGATTGTATTTGCTCTCCATTCTGACTCGGAGCATCCTTATCATGTCTCTGTCTCTTTTTAAACGAGATTTTTACATTTTACGGGCAATGGACCTGTCTCTCCTGTCTCATCTCACTAGAGAGTCCTCTTTCTGTTTGTTGTTACTTTTAGAGGCTCTGTGGACTTTTGCATTGTTTGTACAGATTGGAATACAGTAGGTAGCGAGGTAGCAGAGACGAAGAAATCAACATCAACTAATCTATGGTATTGGGTGTGGATTATTGCCACTAGCTATATATCAGTCAGTATCTATGCACTACGCATACTGTATATATTAAAAGTTTGCTACACGTGTAATAAAGATAGAAGAAACACAACCTGGTATTTCAATGTTTTTTTTTAAATATCGTAAAAAGAGACTGTCTATACCACAATAAGTGTAGGTAGGTTCATTTTATTGTTTCCGTTTCACTTGTTTTCAATTTCCTGCTCCTCATAGTCTGAAATGGAAATGGAAAATGTAGCATTCTGGAAATTTGATTCGTATTTCGATAAATATGCACATCAACAACATTGACGCTTGAATTTAAATTTAAAGTTCTAATCGACATGGAAATAAGGAGAAATGTAATGTAATGTAATTCAGTACAGTCCGTTAGAATGTTAGAAATAGAGATACTGAAAAGATAATATTATTTTAAAATTTAAATTATAGGATAGATTATAGCTGATACATTGCCCAGATAGGTGTGAGAACAAACGGGAAAATTGTAATAAATTCTTTGTTTTTACATCGTCCATCTCACATGTCGTATAAAATGGTCTGGTCTCTGATCTGTGTTGTGTTGGCTGTCACCAAAAAGCAGAGCCAGAGCCAGAGTAGATTAACTAGTTCACCACAGACTGTGTATGTATAGTACTAGGATGATATGGTGTTTGTATAGGTATATCGCATATGCAATAAAGATAAGGATTATTTGTTAGTTATACCTGGAGAGCGAGAGAGATGCATAGGTGGAGAATATAGGTTGGGCGTGCGAGGAAAAAAACAGTTTGTACATTTGTAAGAAATAGGAAATAACCTTTGATTTAAAGGTTTGGACGACAATGACAACGGGAACGGGAAAATGAAAACGACTGATTCGCGTAATGGATCTCGTGAATCATTTATAAACCAGTATGTGTGACATATTATAAAGGGAGGACTCACGAATGAAAAGCTATGGAATTGATGAAATGTCAGTTGTAATTTCTCCGTTTCTTGTCAGGACATGTGGGACACTCAATCTGCCATTCCCATTCCTATGTACCTATACCTAAGGTATATTTCTAGTACTCTCCATATCGGTCACAGAAGAGATCTCACATAGTTCTCAAGTTTTCAAGAGAAGACCTCAGTGTTTTGACTTTTGATATTTTGGTGGAACTGTAACCCGTATAGCCGTAATGTCATGTCATCTTGTAAAAGCCTTCAAATCACAAATTCAAATCCACATTCGAATTTTGAATACAACCATTTATTCCCAACTGACTCTGATATGTTGTGGTTCTTTTTTACTCTTGGCATGATTTGGTTTTGGCACAATGGGACACTGAATCTGAATTGAAATGATATTATGTTATGATGAACCCTCTGCGTAGAGTTTAAAGGCTACATGGAGAACCATGCGACACGACACGACGCTCGGGCGTGTGTTCGAGTTTTAGAATTAATAACGCAGTTTGTGCCGTGATGACATTTTGTATTCTGTCTTTTGAGTCTCCCATTCATGTATAATTATGTACATTTATATGTATATGTATAAGGTCCTGTGTTGAGTGTACAAGGAGGTGATGAATGGCTGATAATAATTTTACATGATAATTTATAAAATGTGCTTAATGTCATCTCCATAAACTCCATAGCATCAGCATGGCCATGGCCATAACATGCCGCCCGAGTCAGAGGCAGAGTTAGCGTCCACATGGTCGCATATCCCATAATCCATACCACGCTTTGACTCGATCAGTTCCTCTGTACGATGATAAGAGATAACCAAATAACCAAAACCCAAACCAAGCCACGAGTTCACGAAATAAATTGACGAAGCGAGACAAATGATTAATTTTATTTTTCATAAAACAGGAATTAAAGAGTAGACTTTTTACACCAAAGTAACATATTACATCTGTAGAATGTAAGTTATGTGGCTTCCCATGTCTTTTCGACATTTGGAATTTTCTTCCTTGGAGTCGTCCGTAGTATTGAATTATAGGACAGAGCAGAGCAGTACAGTGCAGGACACTACTGATGTATAGTATCGTTACTTTTTTTTTTAATTTCACCCCAACTATGCCTTACTTTTTATTTACCTGTTCTTATCGCTGTTTCTCTTGTAAGTGATATCGAAATTTTTTTAACTCCTACAATCCATTTAGTACGGAAAAGCTATGTCTTTTCCAATTTTGTTGAGTAAACTGTAGTTACATTTTTGTGAGAGTACACACCAGTCAGAAAGGGTAACCGGCGGAGCAGACGGCAAGTTGTTGTTAAACAAGGTGTATGGAAATCCTATTACAAAAATATTAGGATAATGATGTAGCGTCAAAGAAAAATAGAAAAACATATTTTCTAATAATTAATGGATTCTATAAAATGGTAAAATGTTTTTGTGATGATTGGAGTTAATTGCTGAGAATTTACAACTTGCCAGATTCTGACTGACTGAATTCTTTGTTAATGCTATGTGGCAGGAACATGGACATTGAAACGTAGGTACTCCCATAGCAGTATATCATGTAAAAGTTTCGAGCATTTAAAGTGCATATGACAGATTCAAAATTCCTGATTTTAAGATTTGTCATCTTCTGTTTATTTATATGAGGATGGGATGGACGTGGACAGTAATAGTATATGCATGTAGCTACTTTATGTGATGCCATATATATATATAGTTTGTATGTGAAATATGTGTAGGACGTAGCAGAAACAGGAGTATATACTAAGCGTACGCTGCCTTCGTTACGCAAATAAAAAAGTGTAGAATAGTGTGGTAATTTACTTGGATGTGAATTACTATTAACACTTATCGTTGAACAAACAATTTTTAAGATTTAGATGATTTGGCAGGAGAAAAAGTTTCCTCTCCTTCATCTTTTTCTCGTTTGTATAAGACCAGTCTCATTCTGGTTTGGTTGGGTCCAGTTGTTTGCAAGCTAATTTTTTTTAATGATCATACCTCTGTGCTCAGGGATGTATGGTCATAATAGTGCCGTGCATATGCATCACATATATATATGTGCACAAATGTAGCAGTGCCCACTCATAATAATTGTTATACTATGACAACAGCGTATAATAATTTGTAAAGTACGGTACAGCCGCAGCACAAACCGTGGACTTGTGCTGGTGCTATATAAATAAAATAATTGTAGGTATGCACATAATACAGTTTGGAGTACATAGTAGTATCAGCATGAGGAGTAGTACGGCTCAAGATTGAACAGAAGTGAAGAATACCGATATTACTTGTCGAATTACCTGTTCGTTTGTAAATTGTAGCCATGGGGAGGATAATAATATTAAGGAATGCTATGCTATTGAGTCCTATGGTTTGAGGTGGTGGTGAAGTGGTACTCTATGGAATTATGGATTTGGATATAAAAACAGAGGAAGATCAGGATGTTGGAGATGTAGATATATTTCGAGTAAATACTTGGTCTTTGTATAGGAATGCGTTCTTGAAACTCTTTTACAACCAATAACATGAAATGAGGCATGAATAATATGGTTGTGTGCTCAGGCAGTTGTTGCAAGCTTGTAGAACAGCAGGAATTTGTCGATTTTTTTTTCTAACCCTGCTTCTTCCATCTAATCTAATCGTAAGTTCGTCGTAAGTAAGTATGGTAGTATAGTATATAGTTGCCCAAGTGAGTCGACTACTATGAGCTCATTTAAAACACGATTCAGATTCAGAATTCAGACAGACGGTAGGATATGAAATGTAATGTGATGGAATGAAATACTGTGAAATGAAGTGAGGCATGTATGTGAGTGAGAGCAGTTAGTTGGAGTTGGAGTACCGCACACTAGTCATATAAGAAATATTTTTGATGGTCGAATAGTTTAGATCTGACGAAGGCGATCAAGCCAAACGCATTACAAACAATTCTAACAAAGTAGACAGTAGAGACCCATTTTGGCTTCAAAAATATATATTATATTCACTTGCTTACTAGCTCAAAAGGATATCTAAAAAATAAAAAAAAAACAAAAGCTAAATGAAAAATACAACAAGTGTGGTGTGGTATGTCTATAACCCATGTAATAATACAAATATAATATGATTATAATTATATAGATACAATACTGACTAGTACAGTAGTACAAGTGCATACCTTTACCTACTTAATAATAATAATGATTTTATGTGTGTAAGCAAGGAAGCAATTTTGGTCAAACTCAAAAGAAAATGAACGTAATGATAATGAAGGGGGAAAACTTTTGTAGATACAGATACAGGCTGATTCTTGCACATTACTGTGCTCTCAAGACTTTAGAAATAAAGAGCACTTACATATCTACATGATATTATCATGATAATAATTGTGTATTCTTCTTCTGATTATTGTAAATTGTGAAGATGTGTTTCATAGAGTAAAAAAAACTATCAAGAACAGAGAGAGAGAGTAACACAGAAACAAATATACATATGTAAGGTAGTTAGTTAGTAGTTATAGTAAACTTGGTAAATGTCCACTTATGAGTACTTAAAGTTAAAGTAGAAAAAAGTACTTGGAGGAGACGCGAGCGAGACGATGAGGAGACGATGTCGTTGTTAGTTTGTAAGACAAGACATAAATCATGTTGTCTTTTGAGTAATTAGTACATTTTACTGAAATGTCAAGGAGGTATGCAAGTGGATGGATACGTGGATGAATGTGATGTGATACCACATGGGATCTAAATGAGGTGTAATTTTTTATTTGTATAATACATATATACTACTTCCTCCCCTGTGTCTACACAACTACACACGCAAAACAACACTGCTTTATTACAATTATTACAATATTTACAACGCAACGACGACAACCACACGACGATGATATGATTCCGCTCGTGGCTGATCTCGTACGAAAAATTCTGCTCATTTCTTTAAAAATGGATGACGACGACGACTATTAACTTGTGTGCCTTTTACAAAAACAAATATATATACCACATATAATTACATATAATATATATATACAAACACAAAATCTCATTGTCTCTCTTGGTCGTCTCTCGTCTTCTCCTTGACTTGACTCAACTCAATTCAACTCTCAACTTTACTACTCACTCACTATACACTTCGTTCTGGGATTGTCCGTCTGTCTTTCTTATTTCTTTCCTGATATTTCGTTGTCTTTAATGGAAATGTGGAAAATGCAGACAGTTGAACGAAATGAACACGGCGATATGTCATCTATCTATAATGTATAAGTTGTTTCATTTACCTACCTACCTACTACACTTGAATTACCTCTCGGTTCTATAATGTTCTCTTCTGTTGTTGTTGTTTCTTGGTTGGACTCTCATTTGTTCAATAAAAATGAAAATGAAACCTTATCAAACCGTCTTCTTGTTCTCAATGATGTTCAACTTGATCGGTTGGCTGAACGCTGAAAAATACTGACTTCTTCTTCTTCTTCTTGGGGTAAATTATCTTCACTGTGTTTTCACTGTCAAGCATGTTTTCTGCCTCTGACTCTGTGCAAGTAGTTGTGGCAATAGTTTAATAGTTTTTTTGTCACATTCACTCATTTACTGAATGTTAAATAATTATTATATTAAATGCACGTTGTCATTGTTTTGATTTTGTAGTTTGTCTTTGTTTTGTACGTAATACACAATAAGTACTTACAAGAATTACAATTATTACTTACATGCAAGGTGCAAGGCTAGGCCACTGGGCGCCTCACTCTGAGTCTCGCCTGTTAAAATGGGATGATGTGTTGTGTGATAGTGCCTGTGGAAAATTGAAAATTAAAAATCAAATGTTCCCTCCTCCAATGACAGTCAACAGTGCAG
>JAQFZE010003481.1:0-12536 GCA_034695245.1 Dicyrtomina saundersi | reverse complement strand
AATCCAGAGCACTGCTGGCTGGCCCTGACTTGGTAGCAAGGACATGCATTGCATCTCCAAGCCACCAAGGCAGGGTTATTTATTTTTAGTAACTAACGAAGAAGGAAAAATTAATTATGTTTACATTAAAGATTTATCGAGACTAGTTAGAAAACAGCTAACATCTCACACGGAAAACATTTTTATTTTTGATCAATGTTTTTATGACACCAATAATGAGGAAGCAATGAAATAACACTACTTGGCATGTGATAATTATTTTTAAAATTGTGAGGCAGTTCCTAGATTACCTAAGAAAGATGAAAAACCTAATATTTTAAAATTTAAGAATTTAAACAAAACAATAAGGTCACCAATAGTATATTATGCAGACATGGAATCTGTACTTAAACCTCTAAGTTGTGTAAATTAAAAATTTAAACATGAAACATGCGCCTATGCTTTTACCAGTGTTAGTCAGAATAATATTCATAACAAATTTAAAAAGTATACTGGGTGTGGTGGAAATGATACATTTAATAATTTCGTGAAAGCTTTTGTAACTGAAGGTCTAGAATTAGATAAAAAGTTAAAGGATAGATTAGAAAAATTTAAATGACCTAAGTTATCTAATGATGAAGAAGCAATATTTCATAATAGCATAGTTTGTCATTTTTGTAAACATAGTTTTATTGATGATGAATTAAATTATAAGGTTGGATGAGGTAGGATGAGATCACTGTCATCTAACAGGAGAATTAAGAGGTGCTGCTCATAATTCATGTAATTTAAATGTTAGAACTTCGTTAAATATACCAATTGTCTTTCATAATGGTATGAATTATGATTTTAAATTTTTTGTAGGGCAACTACATAAAATGGTTTTATCAAAAGCATGTAAAACTCATGAATTAGATATTGTACCCCAAACAGAAGAAAAATATTATTCAATAGCTGCTCAAATACCAGAAACAAATATAACATTTACATTTAAAGATTCATTAAAATTTTTACTATCTTCATTAGACACGTTAGCATCAATTTTGAAGAAAGGTGATATTAAGAATTTTAAAAATTTACTAGAATATTTTAAAGATGAACCAGATGATTTTAAAAATTTACTACAATATTTTAAAGATGACCCTGATAAAATTCAAGAATTATTAAAACAAAAAGGAGTGTTAGCATCTTACTTGAAAAACGGGGGTATTAAGAATTTTAAAAATTTACTAGAATATTTTCAAGATGAGCCAGATGAAATTTAAGAATTATTAACACAAAACAGAGTGTTTCCTTATTTTATTTTAGAATTTTTTAGTAAACTTCAATACAGAAGTTATCCTAGTTATAAAGATTTCCATGATGATTTGAAAGATAAAGATATTTTAGAAGAAGATTATGAAAGAAGTAAAGTAATATGGAATCATTTTTCTAATAAGTATGGTGGTTTATATACATTTGGAAATTATATTAAAATGTATTTAACATGTGATGTTCTAATATTAGCTGATGTTTTTGAATCATTCAGAGATTTATCATTAAAAACATTTGAATTAGATTCTGCACATTATACGACAACCCTTGGATTTTCTTATAGTGGTATGTTGAAAATGACTGGAGTGGAAATAGAACTTTTAACGGATCAAGATATGCTTTTAATGTTTCAGGAGGGAATAAGAGGTGGGTTATCAGGCATAATGAATAGGGATGTAAGAGCTTATAATAAATATATGAGTAATTATGATCCTACTAAAGAATCATCATATCTAGTCCCTGTTGATGCTAATAACTTATATGGTGTTGCTATGTCATTTAAATTACCTATTAATGGGTTTAAATGGTGTTCTGAAGAAGAAATTAATAATTTATATAACAATATAACAACATAAGATATTGATAGTGATATTGCGTATACACTTAAAGTGGATTTAGAATATCCTAAACAATTGCATGATTTACTTATTGATTATGCATTTTTCCCTATGCATAAAACAGTACAAGATACTGAATTATTTGATTATCAACATAGATTAAAAGAAATTAAAAAGTATAAAGGATTTAAAAAATTAATAGCTAGTTTAGAGGATAAAAAAGGATTGTTACGTGATTATAGAACTTTACTACAAGCTTTACAACATGGATTAGTACTAACAAAAATTCACAGCGCAATTAAATATAATCAAAGTGCCTGGTTAGAACCATATATTGATGGGAATACAAAATTAAGGCAAGAAGCAAAGTCTGAATTTGAAAAAGATTTCTTTAAGCTCATAAATAATTTAGTATTTAGTAAAACAATAGAAAATATTCTAAAAAGACAAGACATCAAATTACTTGTAAGGGAAAAGCTTTAAAATATGTAAGTAAAATAAATTTCAATCGTGAAACAATTTTTAGTAAAGATTTAGTAGCTCTACATCTGAATAAAATGTTATATTATTCAATAAACCAATATTTGTAGCATTCTGTTTTTCAGAAATGTCAAAATAAAGGATGTATAAATATGTGTATGAGCATTTAAAACCTAAGTTGGGTGATAGCATAGAAATAATTCAAACCGATACTGATGGATTAGTGTTGCACATAAAAACTAATGATTTTTATGAAGATATAAGGAATGATATTGAATTATAGTATGATACTAGTGATTTAAAAGTTAATAATATTTTCAGCTTACCTATTATGAACAAGAAGAAATTAGGTTGTTTCAAAATAGAAAATAATGAAAACATTGTTACTGAGTTTGTTCGATTAGGATCTAAAATGTTTTCATATTCTATTGAATTTAATGATACATTAATAACTAAAAAACGCGGTAAAGGTATACCTAAGCATATCGTTAATAAATATGAGATTGAAACGTATCAAAGAATATTAAATGGGGAAGTTAAAGATAAAGTAAATTTCAATCAATTTAGATCAGATAAATTAGATATGCTTACTTTTAATCAATCAAAAGTCGGATTAGCTAATTTTGATGATAAAAGGTATATTTTAGATGATGGAAAAACTACGTTAGCACATGGGAATTATAGAATTTAATAAATCAAAATCATTAAAATGCATCACTCATGTTAGTATAAAATAAAAAGTCGTGGTCGTAGTCGTAGTCGTAGTTTTGTTCTCAAAAACAGTTAGGTAAAATCAATATGATAATCAAAAATGTTATAAAATGTGTTAAAACTGCTGATTTTCCTATCAAAATAGCCTTAAATCATTCAAATAGGCTACTTTTCAAAAATAAGGTCGTAGGTTGTAGGTGCACAAGAACATACATTTCTCAACTACTGACATTTCCGTAAAATATTTTTTTAACAAGTAGTCTTGCTTTAGGATTCGATTCTATAAAGTTTAAATGATCGTCTAAAATCACTAAGCAGGGGCTGTTTTCTGCTTCTAATAACTGTTCAATATTATTCAAATCTGAAGTTAATATTATATTTGCGTCCGATGCAAAGTCAAGGCCAGAGAGTTCTTCTTGCTTTGTATGTACACTAACATATATAACTTTATTTATTTTTTCACTGATTATCTGCTTACGATGTTTAACAATTTCTAGACAGAACGTAGTTTTTCCTGAAAGACTACATAACATAGTCGTAAAAGGATGATTGAGCCTAAAACTGACAGTGTCTGATGTTGACATTGTCACATTTAAAAAGGTACTGAAATATATTCTAACTTACAGCACTTCTTATACTATCTATTTTAAGTATTTACATTTTTGTTGACACTACATATTGCAACACTTTGCCTTTATACATTTATAACTAATAGTACACTAGTAAACTACGACAGAATTCTGGACAAGATATTTTAAATGTATTAGATTGTAACCTATTATCAACACAATTAAAACCTTGTAGAACTGAAGGTATCATATCCATAAACTTTCTAACTTTCCTATCATTAACTAATACAGAACTAGTGAATATGTTTAAGAAACTTTTATAACTAATGCCTAAAGACCTAGAATACAGATAGTATATACAATACATTCCACAAACTGTAGACCTCCCGCTTTGTAACGCAGTACAGTTTTCTGCTGTTATTTGTTTGCCAGGCCATTGCAGATTACTATATCGTTGAATTGGATTTCCATACGAGTCAAAATATTCAAAACAGTTTCTTGAAGTCACCCAGTAAGCTATCCAGTGTCGGCCTGGACTTCCGATCTTGTCGGTGTTTTGAATAACAGCAATAGGAAACGTATTTTCGGAATTCTTTTTTCTGCGTCTAACATTGCCGACCGCATTTGATCTGCCGCAATTACGTAGTATTTAGTTTGAGTCCCGCCAAGTTAAATTTCAAGGCATTGCTGTAGCTGTCTAGTTTTCATTGCCAGGCCGCTGTTTTTGGTGCAAGATCTGTGAAGCAACAGACACATTTTTTATTGACACAACCTGTTATATATTACATTGCAAAGAAGAATATTAATTCTTACAAAAACGTGTATGATACTTTACATTTTAACGGTTCATCAAGACTTGTTTGTTTCGGACAATTTCAATGACGTTTTGGTATAGGCTGAACAGGATGGCTGTCGCTGATGTTGATAACGCGGTTCTAAATTTCAATTGTATTTGAACCTGGCTTAACTTGTTTACACTTAAAGCGGTAGCTAGTGTGGAAACAAGCTCGAATGCAAACAGATTTGTTCCTTTAGTAAAGTTGTTACGATTTATACCATTTCCAAGGCTTGGATTGGCGGCAATTTTTTTTAGAGTGTTGAAAGCCAGCAAAAAGTTATCTTTGGCATCTTTGAAACTCAACAGAAGTGTTTTGTTTAAAAAACGGTGCTTCAGGTCTTCCTACTATTGTAAACGGTTTAGATTCTTGTGAAATATTGTACTAAGTCAAAAATCTATCGTCCAGTTTAGTTAACGTATCTGGAGTAGCGTTGGGAATGTCTAACTGATCCAGTATATCATTCTTTTTTTCAATAGGGTTAGATAAAAGTTTTTTTTACAAGTAACAAGTGATGGCGTAGTGATTTGAGTTGTCACTTACAAGGTGACCATTTAAAAAAAACTCCATGTTATTAAATAGTACATAGAATAACATTGAACACGGAGCCACGATGTCAGTTGCAGCGATCGCCTTTTCATCGCTAAGCATTACATGACAAGTAAGTTCCAAGTGGGATTCGTTAAAGTTGTAATACTTGCCTGGATATTTCAGGATATTAAATATTAATGGGTTCTTGTTGTCTCTTGGGCTAAGTATAGGGTAGTACGGATAGTATTCTAGGGCTTCTGCAACACTGACGTTAGTAGGTGGCAGTTTATCCAGGACGAAGTTGCTTTGAATGCATTTCTCTGATCCCTCGTAAACAGTAGGTTCGTCGTAAAACCCCTGTGTACCCATGATGAAATATTTTTTCAGAGCTGGTAAATTTTAAGTGGTATTGCTTCTTCGTTAGCTAGATAGTGAATGATGAGTTGAGAAATATACAAGTCCTTATATGTTATTTACGTCTGTATACCTTGCGTCTTCTTCCAGCCCCCGACTGGGCCGACACAACATACTCTTTGGCGGTACCTTCAAATGTTATCTTGCATTTTGTATTACTTTTATCTAGAGAAAACTCAATTTTTAACTTTGTGTCATTATTTGTTCGATCACTAATCTTAGAATTAAATTGTTCAAAACATTTGCAAAAGTCTAAGTCTCCTGTTGAAATTTCGTTTTTGAAAATAGTAGAAATCTCAAAGCCTTGGTATAACTGTATAACGTTTTGCATACTAATTATTTTTTCAGCTTCAAAATTAAAGTTTGCGCCCATTGAAATATTATCAAAGTCTGCTGGACGTACATTGTTGTACAGTAAATGGTTGCTGGTCATACATCTTGATCTTCTGTGCTTAAAAAGCATTGATAGAGAAGAAAGGATTATAATGACACTATTTGATTTTGATTTATTTGCAAGGATCATATGTATTTCGTCTGGAGTTAGGCTAAGTGCTTTTTGTTCAATTTTGAGCGGAACTATTGCTTGACTTTCGTCTAACTGGTTGTTAAGTCTACTCATAAATTTATGTAAAACTGTCCCTTGTTTCTGGAAGTTAAAAAATGTCTTTACAGTGGGCTTGTAGTCAGGAAACAACTTTTCTTCAGGCTCAGCGTCAGAGCTTTTAGTGCTACGTACTTTTCGCGATGGCCGTGTCTGTACATGCTGAGTTGGAGTTGGCTAAGGACTGCTAGTGTATTTCAAGCTCACTAATCTAATGTCATAGTTTTAAAGGTTAAGTGGTGTAGGCAGTACGGCAATAAAGCTTGATGAGATATTGCTTGACTATATACTTCTTTGCTGGTCACTGGTAACAGTCATGCATATGTTTTCCGTACTTTTGGGATCTCTGTCTAAGGTTGAACAGCAATGCCTGTTAAGTCTTCTGTGTTTGTTGTTGATGTGCTGTTTAATAGCATTGGAAAGATACGGAATAAACGGTGACGAATTCATTTTAAAATGCTAAGCCCGGCTGAGTTCTTCCTTATAAAATCCGTCAGTGATGCTGTCGTTATTTAGATCTTCAAGATAGTAGGTTATAAGTATAGTCCTAACGTTAACTGCTCTAACAATGAACAATTTTTCAGTGAAATTGTGGTTGTACCCTGTTCAGCAGTCAAAAACATAATAAAAAGTTTATTTAAAACGCTGGTCTATATATAGCTAATACTTTTAAACATAGTGGGTGACAAATAGGTGAATTTAAAAACATTGCTTAATAGTTTTACGACCTTTGTAAAACGTTAGTTTCACACAGCTTATTCGCACACGATCCCTTGGCTTGTACTTGGGTGTCTGCTTCTTAGTACTGTCAATCAAATCTGAATACATTGTTCTCCAGACATCATTTTTATTCCTACGATTCACGCTATTTGGCGCCATCTTGATTAACGAGGGGAATGTGTTGTTGTATACCTTTACAAAGGCAGGAAAAATGTCAATGATGCGTAGGGTATCTTTTCAGTCATGTACCTAGCAACCTTCTTAAAGATTGTCCTAAATAAAATTCAAACCTATTGCCTTGGTTATCTGTATAGTTTTTAATGAAGCATCTAATTAAAGTTGCTGTTAAATATTAGTTAAATTCTTGTATTGACAGCTAACCGTATTACCCTTTCCACTATACTCGATTTAGTTTCACTGTATGTATTTTAATATTTAATTTCTTCAGATTTTAGGAACATTGGCACTGACTCTGCGGAAAACCCGGTTCCTGTTATAATAAAAAAGAACATATTTAAACTTTGCTGTATGCGACAGTTTGTAATTGTATGTTGGACTATTTACGAGATTGACAGATACGGCTGCCTTGGTCCGTGAACAAATATATTGGTGTCATTTTAGCTTCATGGTAAATGCTTTTAAACGCTTCAATTATTGATTGTGGTTGTTTGGTTTTAATGAATCTGCAGAAAAGCTTCTTGGAAAACGCGTCGATACAAAAGAGAATATTTTCAAACCCTGAATTGGCATTTTTAAGATCCGTCCCTAGAATTTTTAAATCCGCACAGAAGATTTCCCTTGCCATATTTACTATCGTTCTTCTGCTTTTAAATATTTTCCTAATGGGATTATGTAAGCTGTATAAACGCAGCTGACTTAGTTCGCCATCAACTACAGGTTTGTGGTGAAACTTCTTATTGCTTTTATGTAACCACTAAAGCCAGAAAAGCATCTTTTTTATCTAGAATTAAGATACGATTTTGTAATGTCAGCTATTTCTATAAGGACAATATAACTGTGACTACCACTAAGCAAATTTAAAATTAAAGTGAGATGGTTTAAATAAATCAGGTACGTTTTACTAGAAATAAGATTTACAAATATAACAGTTTATTTACACTATTTTGTTAGAATTATTCTGCCACTTATACATGCTACCTCTTTAATTATTATGTTAGTAAATTAGCTGTTTTAGAAACTATAATATACAAACACTTGAAAAAAACATTTAAAAAAATCTTTTAACTTATACTAGACTAGACTATATATCAGCTTTACGGGCGTCGTGGCTAGTTTCAAGTTCTTTTAAACGGTCTTCCTCTTTTCATCTAGCTGCCATCTCACTTGGGTGGTGGGAAGTCATTATTCGCAAACCCTGAATAATTTTTGCATTTGAAATTATAACACTAAACACACATCTCTTTTCTATTCTTAGTCCTTGAGCTTTGTGGATTTTAATTTCCCAATTCAATACTAACGGAAAAGATTAAATTTTAACATAATGTTTAATGTCTACATCTACTTTGTTATAATCATTCCGAAATTTTTTAAAACCCTGCCTACTGGATCTTAACTGCTAAAAATTGTCATTTTACAATTGCAAACATTCTACGTGGGTTGAAATGTGATTCAGAGCAGACGTCCTAGCGATGTAGATCCAAAGCAGTATCCATTGGTTAGCTAAACCCAAAGTCCAGAGTCCACGTCTTGATTTAAGTTTCTGCGTTCAGCTTAATCTAGGTGCCAGATCGTAACCTTTCTAGATCGCTTGAGCCAAGTAAAGTCCAAAGTTTCAGCAGGCCAAGTAAACGTTTTCACCATTCAGAGTACAAATGGTAATTTTACTTTTATCTGCCATCTAGATTTAGATAACAAGTTGTCATTTTTTCAGTTCGTCAGCTTTAAGTCAGGTTTAAAGTTTCAGAAGGCGAAGTTAAAGCTCCAACGTCCAGAGTCAAAGTCTTGATTTTAATTCCATTCGCCATCCAGATTTTGGTGCCAAATTGTAAATTTTTGAGTTTGTCAGGTTCAGGTCAGGTCCAAAATTTCAGCAGGCCAAGTAAAAGTTTCCAGCGTCCAGAGCCTAAGTCTGCATAGAGCTGTTGTCACTCAGGAAATCTGCCAGCCAGGAGTTGTCGTCTTTGCCAGTACAGAAAGGGTTTCCAGACATCATGTCCTTTAAATGCTGAGCAGCAACAAAACTAAAACTGAAATTCTCTATGTATTAAATTCAAAATAGAAAATAGTATTGCACATAGGACGAGTTGGAGTATGGCGGGGCTAAGCGTATTATAGACCAATAGAATTTACGCAATAAATTTATCTCTCAGTATACATTACAAAACATGTTGCTTCAAGTCGCAGAGGGGGAAAGGTGGTGTTTGAGTTGCGCTGAATGCAAACTTGGGTGAGCGAAAAACTGTTCTATCTTTAAAAATATATTCGTGATCTTTGTGAATTTAAATTCATTCTGGAGCTGACAATTGAACTAGAACTACCTCTCTAGCTTTTGCAATATCTTGGACCAAGTACTGAAGTAATAAGGACATAGCTAGGATAAAGACACACACTCAGGACCATCTCGCCTTTGAAGGACCCATGGCGCTCGCAGTTGCAAATTTGGCTCTTGAGGACGGACAAAAAAGACTTGGATTGCTTCCCGCTCTAGCCATCAAAATTTTAAAACCCATACTTGGAGCAAAACAGAACCTGCATCGATTTGCGACATCATTTGCTGGAAGTGACGCACAACTTGGACCATCAACTAGACCCCTAACAGAACATTTGTATCTGTTGTGCAAAATCTGGCTTTGAAATCTAAGAATTGGGAGGTTTTTGAGACTTCAGACTCTTAAAATATTGGAAACGAAAAAAAAGTTTAAGCTTTTTACAACTTAGAGACGATGACGCATTTCTACTACATTGGACAACAAAATAAAGAACATATCAAACATTCAAAAGTCTTGTTTTCTTTGTTTTAAAGCCACTCTATCCTCGAATGAGCTACACAACTATTTGAGAAGCACCGTGTCCATCCAACACCAAGACAAAAGTTAACTGACCACCTGCCTTACTTTGACGGAAAGCCTGCCGAGTTTATGTGGGACAAGCCAAAAGGTCGTTTAAAGAAATTTTTTTTTGGAAGAACCCACACTTTTTGCTCCGATCAGTTCGTGTCCAGTTTTCGTTCAGCAACTTTACTGGGGCAGTGAAAATGTTGATTAACGACAACATTTCTGGAAATTACGCTCAGCAGTTTCCAAACCACAGCGGGTCGACTATTTCTTTGACGTTGATTGAAATAAACGAGCTTGTTCATTACATCACCCAAACAAACGCACAAGTAGCAGCAATAAAACCCTCCTATTGACCGCCTCTCAGTGCTCAAGCATTTTTTGGACTACATTTGACGTTGCCAAACTTAGGCACTACATACACAGAAAACATCAACTTAGACAATGTGCCATACCAAATACAACCAAGTACATTGGAAAATGGGAACGTGGCAGCAAATACTGACATGCATGGCAGCGGAGCAGTTTCACCTCTAAATTCGCAAGCAGCAAAACCAGTGTTCACAATCGATTGGCAAGAATTATTTCATGGCTTTCCACCGTCGCCTACCTTGTCAATGGAATGTCATTCTGGATTAACAGACGACGACTTAGGAGTATCTGACAAATCTGGCAGAGATGCTGACGATGAAGACAATGCAAACAACAACTTTTCATTTTAGTTAATATATTTGGCTCTGTGCTAACTGATTTTTTGTAGTATGTACAAAATTGATTTGACAATTTTGGTTTATATTTAGTATAAAATATTTATAAAATTAAATTGTTTACTTTATTGTTAAAAATTTATAATTTTAATTTAAAGTATCAGATTTAATATTTCAAAAATGCATTTAATAGTTGTCAGTATTTTAAAGAGCGCTAAAAAATAAAATTGTACAAATGTGAATTGTAAAATTGTTGGTAGATACGATATTGTAGATTGAAATTTAAAAATAGCTTGACACGTTCAAACCTTATGCAGACACATTTAGGCAACAAGTGTACACAGTTGGGCTTGCCAAATCATAGCATTGGGCAACATACAAACGTTTTGAAAGTTCATAGTATCCATGGCGGCAGCACATGGGAATTTTTAGAGACTGTAGACACACTTAGGCAGCAAGTGTACACAGTTGATCTTGCTACATCATAGCATCAGACAACATACAAACGTTTTGCAAGTTTATAGTATCCATCGCGGCAGCACATGGAAATTTTTAGAGACTCCAGGCACACTGAGGCAGCAAGTGTACACAGTTAGGCAGGCCACATCATTTCATCAGACAACATGTAAACGTTTTGGAAGTTCATATTATCCATCGCGGCAGCTTACGGAAGTTTCCAGAGACTCCTGACACGTTTAGGCAGCAAGTGTACACAGTTGAGCTTGCCACATCGGGAATTTAGGGAGACATCAAGACCATCAGAAAGTTTAGGACACGACATCACCAACATCTGGTTCCAATAATCCAAGTCCTGTCATCAATTTGAATTTTTCTTCCTCAAGACGATGGTGGTCCATGCCAAAAGTTCCAAAAACTTGATCCAAAGTCCATCGCTAAAGTCTGCATTGAGGTCCAGCTCCAGTCCGCATCGTTGTTCCAGTTCCATAGAGAAATCCATGACGAGAGAGAGAGAGAGATCTTAAGTCAACATCCCAAGTTCCATCCATCCATCCATCCAGGCAGGCAGGCAGGCAGCAAGAGAGACAAGAGAGCCAGGCAGTACTTCCTTAGTACTGACTGTGATTTAAATATGAAGCTTCATAATATAGTTGAACAGAGGAGCAGATGAAGGAGTGAATGGGGACATTAATAAGAGGGAGCTGTGTTGAGTAGACTGCGTATACTACACACAGCGTGGCCCTTATCTACAACGCACCCCTGTTTCGGTCTCGTCCTCGCTCACTCAGCCTCATTTACCACTTGGTCCATTGCCACAACACACACAGCACATCAGGCCTTGCCATAATACATAATAGCATTACGGGCTATTTAAATTTCCCATCATTTCCACATTCCCATCAGCATTATACGCTCTTATCTCTTCCCCTACTATAGCCCACATTGTACCCACATCCCCCTACCCCACCAGTAAACCCCCTCCCACAAATCATGAATCCCCACTACTTCCATCTACTCATACCTCATTGAAATCGTTGGGTTCCATGTGAAACCATTCCCTTGTACGTTGCGTTAAGTACAATAGCAATTATTTTTATTCGGAGGCTATTCAGATACACAAACGTCCGACTTAATGGTATAATATTAGGTATAAAGTAAATTATAGAACCACCGCCATGATAAGGAACTCGGTAATATAGTATAGTTAGTTGAAACAAAATGTTTTAATTTTGTTAATTGCTTAAAAACTCAAAATGTATTTATTTTCGCAGTTTATGTAAAACTATAATAGCAGTAGTAGAAATGTGTTAATTCAGACCATGTTAAATCTAACTTAAAAAAACAATCGATGTCATTCGAGCTGTGATAAATCCAAGTTATAAAACCGTTCGAGGTTATTCGAAGCTGCGATGTTCCGCTTAGAGACGCCATAAGAGCTGGAGGAGAGCAACCATGTGGACAAACGGGACCCAACGGGACACGTAGGGATAGTGATGAGCGGTTTGTGTGTGTGGAGAGGAGTGGGAGGGGGCGTAAATGTAGTAGTAGTAGTAGTAGTATCGCACTATAGACAATAATTTACCTGGTATGGTATTTCAGTTACATACCAATAGTAGTTGGGTGACGAAATTAAACTCTGATCCT